>JAACNH010005238.1:2500-20981 GCA_019447015.1 Hymenochirus boettgeri | reverse complement strand
AAATTGCTAACGTAGGATCCTTTACCTATACAAGATGTATATACATTTTAAAAAAAGTACCAGTAAGAATATATTCTGTACTTGCAAGCATTTTATTTATTAAGGTAAAAAAAAATAAAATTTTGATGAGACCTTTTTTATTTCCCAATCCTATGTTTTTTTTTCTGGCCTAATAGTGTGGATTTGTAGGACAACTTGATATTCAACAAACGGGACAGATGTCCGAATCATAACGGCTTTAACTGCAATGACTGGTACGTAAGTCTAGAATAAGGCTGATTTTTTTCCTTTGTATTTTGTATTTATGATGTTTTATATACCCAAAAAAGGATTGTACAGCAAATGTTTATATTGAAAACATAATATATCTTATTGTATTGGTGGTTTAGTGTGTTGAACTAACGCCTCCTATTTTCTGTCTGCATTTGTTGTTCTAGGGACACTGACCCTGCCCTAAATCATATCTCCTAATAGCCCACTATTTCAGATTGTTGGTTACTAGCAAATCACTCTACCAATTTTAAAAAAAAAAGTAATTAACATCTTTTATTATTTTTTTTGTTACCTTTTAGCGTGGCCTCCCACACCGGCCGTGACATTCCTTTGTAAAGTCGAAGAGTTCCCCAGCAATGACTCTTCGCCAGAGTCGGGCTGATTACAGGCAGATTAGAGACAATCACACATGAAACTGTTTACCCACCCCAGAAATGGTCTCTTCTCATCTTCTAAGAAACTGTGTGTCCTAGCTTGCCAGCCTATTACTTGTCCTTTACATTACGTTGCCAGGATTTTGTTTTAAAAAAATTGGTAGCTCAAGATATGTATGTAGTGTATGTGTGTATATTATCTATATCTAATATATATATATATAATTATATATATATATTATATATGTATTATATATAGATATATATTATATATGGTCTGAATATGGGAAACCTTTTTTGAACGAGATCCATTGGCTCTGTGTTTTTTAAAATACTGCACTTCCATGGTTTTATGTGCCTCTGTACAAATTCAATTTACCACGAAAAATAAAGGAAAGGTGCAAGACATATGTATGCCATTGGTTTGCTAGGAAAAACATACGAAAAAATATCACAAAAACGCACTCGTGTTTAACATCGCGGATTTTTCTTACCTGGCAAATATTGTTTGTTTGCCAACTTGTCCTCGTGCAAATATTTTGTTGGGTAATAATGGATTATTTAATTGGGGCGCAAAATGGGATTATTTTCCCCTTTCCTTTGAGGTGACATGCGTGGGTAAATGAATTGCCCGGCATCTTTCTAATAAAGACACGTTTGGAATTCGAGTGGAGTGTAGTACCACCTGACCATTTAATGGTATTAATTGTTGTAGCGCTAACAGGTGTGACTGTTATAGCCTTTAAAAAAATGCATATTCCAGCATATTTTGTGTCTGTTTATAGTCTAACATGTTCTAAATCAGTTTGTAGTTAATGTATTGCTGCATGGAAACATGACAGGACTATACTGCTGTGTGCCTGTATTGTTTGTCACTACACAACAACGCACACATCAATTTGAGAGAGCAGATTTATAGACCGCAATGTGACTCCGTATGGGTAGGACCAGACTTCATTCAGTTTAGTTTCTACATTTATTGCCTATTTTCGGTGATTAGTATGTGAGATGTGAGGCACATTTTTTGCTGTAGAAATGCATTTTATGAATAAATTTTTGTCACTTCAGTGAGCTTCGGCTTTCACATGTGGTGAAGCTATGGCCATTTCCCTATAGTTGGAGGAGGCATATTGGCAGTGGGTATAGCCATCGGTTGTGGGAAAATAAAACCACTAATAATCCCACAGAGGTATCATGCTAGGAAGGTTTTTGGTTTTTTTGGGCCACCCTTTGGGGGTATTTATGTTTTAAAGTGAGGTAATAGTTGCATATTTTTAGCTCTGGCTAAACCAACACAAACCACTATCTATGCGAAAGCTGAATGGTAGTGCAGGTGGAAGACTGTTATAACTCATCAATTTGTACTGACCTGGACAGAATTCCCTCTTCCCGGGACTTTCCAACTTAACTTTCTTGTTTTTTGTAAAATTGGTGAGTGAGAGAATCCAACTCCACAGAGAGAGACTTTGGAGATTAGATGGTCACACATGTGAAGTGCAAACTGTGGAACACAGCATGGAAATAAAGTTCTGGACTTGTGAGGTTAATTTTAACCCATATGGGTCTGGAAGACAGTGCAATACACTGAGAGGAAGGGTTTCCATGTTAGAGCAGGAACACCATATAGAGCATTGGTCACTTAGAGCTTCTATGACTAGAACTGGAGACTTACAGGGAGATTCAATAGTTCTTAATCATTTAAATGGTGCTAAGTTTGCCCCAACCAAATCAGATTTATTTTGACCATTTGTAAGCGTACATCCTGATTGGTTGGGGCAAAATTAGCCCATTTTACCTAAGAACTTTGTATTGAATAACCCTTTTTAATTCCGTTGAGCCTCTGTCCAAATGGATCATAAAGTTTCTACTGTTTTTACTGAACCTGTTCTCCAATAGAAAATTTGAATGGTTGCATCACTGCAGGTCGTGATTTACCTAACCACGCCTGCTCTTTTGTGAACGACTGCAGACTCATTGCTTTCCAATTGTCTTGACATGTATTTGGATAGACATAATTCTACAGAATTGGATACCTGCCTTAGGCGGATCAGACTTTGTATCATGTCTATTACCAGTCAGTTTGTAAAAACAAAAAAACATATATAAAAAATATTTTTGCGGTTGTTTTAAACATATATTTTTTGCACTGTCTTAAACTTATAAACTATTTATTTAGGCCCTATTTTGATGTCGCATGCATGTGTAATTGAGTAAATACAGACCCTTTCTGTTCATTTGTTTTTGGTATAGATAACAAACTGTATACATTTAACATTCCCATGCCTTAAAAAACAATTTGCACACAGTTTGTAATGAGAGTACATACAGCTGCATTTCTTTTGTGTACCAGAGAGATTTTATAATCTGTTATGGTGGCATGTTTGGGTTCTTCCTTCCGGCCCCAGGTGCAACTGTGCAAGTGATGCAATGTTGGTTATATACGTATATATCTTTATACTGTTTGCACTTTGCATGTTAGCAGCAAAAAAACTTTATTAAACATTGCCAAAACATGCAACAGTTTCTGAGGAGCATTTCATTTCTTTATAATGATTAAACCAAAATATCAAAAAAACTAAGATGAACAACACGTCAGTCACTTCTGTAAACTCATTGTTTTTTGATGGGGTTTACCATTTCTTCTGTGTGCATTAACAAAACTCATAGCTGTTTCACGTGTAACGGCTTTTTTAACAAAATACAAAAAAGGAACTGATTGTCTAGACCACCAGCAGACCCTTACTACAACATCGAGCTTCCTGGTGGTGTAATTGTGAGTTGGGAATCGAAAGATTAGTTTTCCAGAATCACACAACTTTATGATATATTAATTCCTAGCAGACTGTGTCTACAATCAGCATTTTAGGGGGCAATTATTCATTGTGCCTGGACCGCTGTGCCCCATATTCGATTGGTGGGCAGGAGACCAGACCCATAGGGCTGGAATCATCGTCTGCTATGAAGGGTCAACTCTAATTAAAATAACATAAGCTAACCTCTTTTAGCTGAAGGGCGATCTTCCACATATTGACCGTAGGCTATTGTGTTGGAGCATTACTGCATAGTTACATTGTTGCCTCTATGACGTGTGAACCAGTTAGTGGTTAGGTAATGTTATTACGGCTAAAACAAAGAACTAATCTCCTGCATTCCTTCCATCTGTATTTTGTCTAAAAACCACCATGTACCTTTATTTGACCCTTTGTTTGCCCTGTGTGTATTGTGGTTACGTGGGTTTGATACAGTACGTTTTGGCTAAACACAACATCACGTTTTTGTTTCCCCCCCCCTCTTCTGTCTAAGTCGTTCCATCCAAACTGCACTTTACCCACTGTATTTATTGAAAACTCCGCCTCTGAAAAACAACAGCTTTTAGAGTAAATGTATGTTTGATAATAAAACTTTTGAACAAGACCTGTGTTTCTATTTGTGTCCCCTTGTTGTCTATTGCTGTCATATAATGAGTAATGTTGTAAGCAAAAGATCGAGTGCGTCTGCCCCAGGTGGCGTGACCTGCCATGTAATGTGTATTTTTAATGCACCTGACCATGTGTAACTGATACAATACACTGAAATAAATTCCCTGCTATAAAACTGTTGTGGGTCCCTACACACACACCAACGGAAGACAAATCACCGTTAAATTCAACAATAAAACAATAGCAGGGGATGAAATCAATAAATCACAAAATTTATTAAGGAAGGTATAAACAGTACAGGATATTCCCCTATTAAAAGTAACCAACAGATTATAATTCTAAAAAAATCAGCAAACAGTAACCCACAAAATGTGAATATATCAGTTCACATAATTAATATAATGTTGGCAAATTGAAACAAAACAAGTACTGTTTTACAATAAGGTTATTATAACCCCCCACCAAAGCAATGCTAAACGCGTTTCGTTTAAGAAAACACTTCATCGCATGAATCACATTAATAACAGGCATATTTAACTTCCCTTTTACAACCATTGTTGATTACTTTTAAAAAGGTGAAGCACTCAATCCAACTAAGCATAAAAGATCTATATATTATAAAAATGGGTGATAGTTCAACCTATCATTTAAACACATTTTGGAAAGAGGTATTTATTAATATACACCTCTGTTCTAATCGTAATATTTTTTTTATTTAAAATCAATCACCCCATAAGATTAGACTCATCCAAGTGCTTTCACCTTTAAAAATATCACGCAATGGTTTGTCCCAGGGATTTAAATATGCCTGTTAATTACTGTGATTCATGCCTGATGAAGTTTTTTCTTAACAAACGCGTAGCTGCTTTGGTGGGGGATAAATCCCTATTGTAACACAGTTACTTTATTTGTTTCAATTGCAACATTTGGCATTTGATTTATGTTTGTTCATTGCATTACTTTGTTTATTTTCCGGTCCGTAGCCTATCATCCCAGCGTTTATACCACCTCGGCCCCCCCTTTCCGCGTCGGTTGGTGAAGAGATCTCCCCCTTCTGACCTGAGTGGCCAAGTGATTGGATCTCTGGACTCCTTCGCACTACGTCGGTAGTGGAGTACCTACCCGTATCGTGTTTGGAGGTGCCCTGGTGCACTGGGGATTTGGCTGCCTGCGAGCCCGTCCGGGGGTTGGTGAGCTGCCGAGGTGAGGCGCGTTAGTTTGGGTATATGGAACTATTCGTCTTTTGTTCTCAGCGGTGAGGATTCCGTCCTTTGGAATATACCCTACTGCTTTTCCGTGCTGGGGTGTGGAGGTCGGGTGTTCTTTGTCTTATGCTGGTGATTACAGCCTTCCATGACAGGTAGACACATTTTTATATCCATGTTGTTGATTGAATATATTACAACATTTTGTGGAGTATTTTGCTGATTTTTAAAAATCATAACTCTGTTGTTTTTTAACTTTTGAATAGGAATATCCTGTACGTTTTATACCTTCTTAATAATGTAGTTGATTTATTGCTTTTATCCTAATCCCCTGCTTATAGGTTTAATTTACCCTGAAACCATGTGTCCCTGTAAACATGTCACCCACAGTGGCTTCTATTGGTTAATTGAGAACCTTCTATGAAAAGGCTTAATCGGTCTGAAGCTAAAGTTGGCATGTCACAAAATCAACTATTTGCGGGCAATGGGGTTTTATTATTATATTTTAAAATACCTTTAAAGTATCATACTCAGGACTGATTCCTCTAAATCTTACTGCAACACTACACTATACGTGGCTATAGACTGTCTGGTCCCTGGTGAATTTTATAAATGTTTCAGCTTTAAACAAATGGTCTAGAAGTCGTTTTCTTTAAACAACCAGGTGCACAGCAAATAAACACCCGCAACACATGGGGTGATAAAGATTAGTTGCAAATTTCCCCTGGACTCATACATAGGACAGTCACATAGTGGAACCGTTCTAGCGATGTGAACTTAAGGTAAGTAGGAGTAGGCCTCCCAGAGTTAACCGCAGTGGCATGTGGCCGTTTCTAAGCCACTTGGGGCCCTGGCGGGATCAGATCGCAATCCCACTGGTGCTTTAAATGCCAGTAGTGTGGCCTATCCCTCCAAGAAGTATTGCAATAAATACAAATCGTTTAGTTGCCAGCATCAAAAATTCCCTAGAGTATTACAATTAACCCTTCAGTGCCAGCAGGCAAGCCTTTCCTAACATAATTCAGTGCCCAGCACATTTCCAAGTATTGCCATTAACCCTTCATGCCAGCAGATTATTACCATTACCCTTCAGTGCCACAGACTTTCCTACTAATAATTTCAGTGTCAGCAGCATTCACAGGTTATTGATATTATATTTTCAGTACCCACAAGTATTACCTACATTAACGTTTTTCAGCTGCCATCATTGAACATGATATACAGTATGGTACCTGCTTTCGGTCCACCCCCTCCATTGAATTGTTCACTCTCACCTACTACTAAGTTCTTATTGGAGAGTTTGGTGGAAGGAAGAAATGCAGGGATAGTGATCTGGCAGGCTGCTATCACGTATTGTTCGCGAAGCGGCGGACTAAGCTGAGTTCGGGGCTCTGTACTCACTACCTATCTATGTTACAAATTTAACAAGCACTTAAAGCTGACAGGGAAACAACACTGGGTGACCCTGGTTTAACCTAGGTGCCCTACTCTTTGCCTAGGTGACTGCTTGTGCCTAAAAACCGCCCTGCGTATGTGTTAGTGGTCCTAAATTTGGCTTTGCTGACTTTCATAGAATGTACAAAGAATCCATTGCTCATTGCAGATTTTTTCTATGCATACCTGTAAGCGGAAGCTTGCACAACATTTAAAGATGACGCTAAAAAATGAGATGAGCTTTACGTACAGAAATAGCAACCGACCTCATGAGCAGAAATGCCGGCTCGCACATATGGGGATTGATCCAGGTTACGGTTTGTGTGCTGTGTGTGACAGGATATGCCAATTAGCGCCTGGGGTCCGCAGGCTAAGGGACAGGGCGCCCCGTGAAAAGCCAACTACAAAGTTGTAAGAAATCAAGGCGTTGGGGGGCTACCGACCTCTACTACACAAGGAAACCACACACGGAAATGACACATGATGGCCAAGGTGAGCCGTCGTGTGTCGTTAGTTGTGAAGATCTAGAGTTTGGTTGTGCCGGGTGGCACGGGGCAGCGTGTTTGTGGTGAAGCAGGGGGCGGACAAGTATGTGGAGGTGTAACGCACACAGGGCGATGGGGTAAGTTCAGGCCGGTTGTAGGGAGGTGGTTGCTACGGGGCCGGCTTCCTGCACTGCGGTGATAGTCGTGGTATGCATCGTTTGGATCAGGGTGAGGGAGGTAATAGAGGAAGGTAGGTGTGGTATGAGAAAGTGTTGGGTGGGGTGGGTTGTGGGGCAGCGGTTAGCTACGCGGTGAGAAAGGCATGATTTTTTGTTAACGGACCAGATCCCGGGGGGAAAGGCAAGTCACGTGCCCGAAGCAGTTAGGTCGAGAGGTGTGAGAGCACCCGGCGCGAAGGGCTCGGTTTTCTCTAAAGCCACAGGTCTTTAGGAAATAGAACGTTTGTTTTAATGCGTGGAATATTAGCGTTTCGGGGAGATGTTAGGGTGGAGTGGGTGGGGTGGGATGGTTGTGCCTATTGGAGGGTGAAGGCCTGTGCGGGCCGGGGATGAAAATAAGCAGGCGGACACAGAACAGGGGAAACAACGGGGCGCAAAAGAGAGGAAATAAAACCGCACGATAGGGGAAAAAAAGACTAGACGCACGCCCGCGGCGGGGAAAATGACAGGGGAAATTAAATATAAAAAAATGGTATGTAAACTTTTATTCTTTAATCTGAGGTTGGGGTGTGGAGGGTTGGTGGGTGAATAGGGGGGTACGGGGTGACAAAGGCATTTGGGTTGGTAGTAGAAGAATGAGAAATGTAAGGAAATTCCAAAGGGGATGATGTAAGTAAAACAGAAAAGTAAAGTAGGTGAGTTGGCATGATGGTCAATTCAAGGGCTCGTCGGCTTGATGCAGCATGACAAGATATACTGGGAAGCCTCACCGGAGTAGTCCCCAAAAACAAAAGAAAAAACCGCGACGCGCCCTTCTTACTAACTACTGTAATGCACATTTTGCTCCAGCCAGGTGCCCTCGCCACTCTGAAACCGTGGAATTCGAGACCCCCACCCGCAATTTTGGACTATGGCATCTATAGGGGGCTTGGTATTCAATAACCCTTAAGCCGTCACCTACGCAACACCTCCTTACTGATATTCTCTTGGGCCCCTTGCATTCCAGGATGTGCCCTGCCTCCTCACAAGCAATCTACAAACCCCCAGCTAGCACTGCTTCCTCTCACATTAACATGCTCTTCTCTCTTGCTCTACCAGGTTGGGAACTCTCTACCTGCTCTTTACTGGTCTCCAGGTTGACTAACTTTTTATTTTTCCTGACCTATCTGGAACACCATGATTGGTGCCGTCTAGCAACTACCCCCTTGTAGCTTATGTGGTTGTGGGTCCTTCCCCTTAGAATGTAAGCTCTTCAGTTCAAGGATTTCATCCTAATGTGTTCAAGGCAATAAAGAAGATACATGATATATACAGTAGGAAAAGAGAACAAATCTGTTCACACGCTAGGAAAAGATGTATACTTGTGATCAGCGATTAAGAATAAAAGGCGACGTAGTTTATCGGGTCACATCCATTACTCTTGTCTCAATCATAGTGGTTTATGAATCTGTAGTTGAAGTTGGTTGTAACCTGAGGGCTGCATGTGTTGTGTGTCTTATTGGGTGGGGTGGTTTTTTACCGCTATTATTGTAGTGATGTATTTTGGGTTGTTGTGTCCGGTGCAAGACACGGACCGACCTAATCACCTGACAGATAATCAATTACCAACAAAGCACCAGATCAAAAATAGTCCAGACATGACACTAAAGTAGAAAAGATTCAATTATCAGATCGATACATAAGGTCTAATTCCCTGTTAAGACATTGAGGCCCAGAGTATGTTCCATGAATCCAAAGACTTCCCGGGGGGTTTGTTGTTAGTTTAAAACGGCTAACCGCCCCGGGCTCTGTTGTACAAGCGTATGCTTAAGGTAACTTTAAAAAGGAAAAGAGGGCTTGGCAAGGCGTTGGGGGCACAGCTTATTTTTTGTTGCATTTATGAGTTATTTGCCGGTATATCATTGTTGTTGTTTGGTGTTTGTATATAGGATTGTGGTATCACAGTGATATTTGTTTTGTTGTTTGGGTTTGTTTTGTTGGTTAAGATTTTCGGTGGAGCGGGGAGCATACCATGTGATCCAGACCGGCTCTCCCGCTGTGGTTGGTTAGTGTAGCAGGGGCCGAAATTTAAAGGTAGTGGATCATAGAATGTCCCAAAGGCCAAAGTGCCCAAAAAAAGAAGAGAGGCAGCACCAGACGGGGAGGGATACAGTGCGGACAAGCCCGCCCAGGCCCCGCGACATGGGGTGGACAGACATCAATGAACATCTAGTCACCCAAGCAACTGGTTTCGGGAAAAAATATCAAGGTCCATTGAGCCAAAAAAGCACGAGGGGCCTGGAGATCAGACCTAGTAAAAGGCCACAGCGGATTAAAGACCGGATCCACCAGGTACCCCGAGGGACAACAAAGCAAGTTGACAGTGTGCCCCCACTATATGGGGGCCCCTGGGAGAAAAAGAGCGGTGCAAGGGTCGAGTCGTGGGATGGTTATTAGGGAAGGAACATAGAACAGGGAGGAAAAACAAAGAGGAGTATGATGAAAAAGAAGGGAAGTCCACAAACGATATTTATTACCATATTCATCACTGACATTATATCAAGTCGAGCTGTGGATACAAAAGATTCACCTCTTCTTATCTCAAAAGGACTGGGTCCTATCCAAAAGACAACGTTTGTTTAGATGGTTGGGAGGGTTCCACGGGTGAATATCATGTTAATCTGTGACAATATTGCATTTCAAGTTGAGACTTTTGTAACACCAATGTGTGCTTAATGATCTGATACAAAATAGTTGGCCCAAAAAATTGGGTCTCGTAAATCGTGGTTTAAATTTTCAACGTAACTAAAGCAGAATTTAATGGCATTGGTCCTTTACTATCAAAGTGAGCTTACTTTTATAAAAGCTCTGATAAAGGGGGTTCCATTGTTCTAATAGGATCCCCCCTGATAATTGTCTGAAATTTGTCACAATTAAGGATGATACTCATGTATAATTTGGTCTTTGGATAGGACCGCTATGGGTCCAATGCCGCTCCTGCATACGCTAACCACCTGTTTTGCTCCTTTGAAGGAGAGACACGTCTTGTGCACCCATGTTTCAGCAATTTTTTGTCTGGCTTGTGTGGCGTACATAGACGATGTCTCTTTTCATCCTAGGGGGGGCGACATTGGATCCCTACAAAGTTCATTGGGCATTGAGAATTGTGCGGGACCCCAATATATCCTTTACATACTATCAGTTCCACTAAAAATTGCATATCGTCGATGTCTTTGGGACTAGAGTGGGCTGTACATTGACACCAACACTATACAGGAAGGAGACTGATAGGAATTCTTTACTTTGTTTTGACAGTTTCCATCCCCATCTCATGTCAAAATTCCATTATACGCAGTCAATTCACTGGGGTCCACGTATAACGAACGACCCTAATAGTACGGATGGGACCTATGAAATGCAGGCACGTCTGCCAGCGAGGGTTTCCTAGATCATTGCTGACAAAGAAGATCTATTTACAAACAATAAGAGAAACCGTTTGGTTTTCGCAACAAAATAGAATGTTGCGAGTAAGGAGATTTCTCATATATATAAAGAACATGGCATATTCTGCGACAGTCCTATCCGGACATCACAGAATTTCAGACATGCCCATTGTGGCCTATAAAGAGCCTACTATAGGCAACAAATGGTTAAAACAGATGTCCCAAAGAAAAACACCTTTGACCTTCTTGGGGACACCTAAATAGGGATGTTCCCCTGTTGTCGTTTTTACAGGCTGTACCTTTGTTGTCAAAATCTTAGGTTCGTACATCGGTTGTTGATCCACGTACGAGTCATAATGGTGTTGGTGCATTTTGGGGGGGCTTGGGGGTGTGGTTTTTGTGGGGTTTTTAAGTTTCGAAGGTGCGATGTATTGATATAAGGCCTATGACTTACCATTTTTCCCCGTTTTTTTGTTGTTTCTTTCTTCATGCCCTTGAGTTTGCTACTTGTTTGGGTAGACCACAATGTGAGCATGGTCGTATTACCCAAATAGTGCTTGCATTAGGTTGGCATCTCATTACCTGTTTTCTGCATTATCTGTTGCTGCCACGCTGTGACCAGTGACGTTTTTTGTTATTGAACAGATCTGTACATAGAGAAGGTAGGTAATAGATTTTAAAAACTAAGCACAAAGGAGACTTTGGATCATGACTCATACTCCTGTGGCCTAATGGTCTTAAGGGATTATGACCTTTATTATATAATCTGAAATTGAATCTTTATTACCTTCATGTCGTTTGTCTATTTTTATATGATCTTGTGCTTAATGATATCTGTCATGTGATTAGGTCATTTTTTGCACAGGCCTTATAGGTTGCTATGGCTGTTAATTAATCATATAATATGGCTTGAGAAGTATGAGTACCAACGCGCCTTTTTTTTTATAACGAATAACCAAGAATAAATTTTCTAACAGTGCTGCCAGATTTGTTCTCTCTTTTCCATATCATTGGGGAATACAGGTGTCCTCATTAGTGCTTGCAACCACCCTGCAATCTTTTCACTTAGGTGGAGTGCTGCTGTTACCTTGTCTTTTGTTTATATATACATATGTATATTTGAGGTCATTGTGTAGTTTAAATAAAACTAAATGCGAATTATTGTGAAGAAGGTAATTACATACATCCCAGCATTTTATCACCGGAGGGGAACTGGCACACAAGGATAATGGGGAACCCATGGCCCATTCATCTATTAAAATGTAGATATGGTGGCAAGGGAGATGTAACAAAGGAAGTTATTGAACATAAGTGTCAAAGGAATGAGACATGTAATAGGACGTTGCTCCTATAGTATCTGTGGGACACATCCCCCAGTTCCTTCACTTTTATACTACACTATCTAAGAAATTAGATTTGGTGCAATTGGTTTACCACTGCCATCAGTTTCATTGAGGAAATTGCCTATATAGAACCTTTGATATAGTATATTGCACAGAAAAAGACTGGGTAAACATTCAAAACATTTGGTCTATTTGAGTATTTAAGGTGAGGACCTCAAAACACACTGTCGTCACCCCAGAGATGAACTTGGAACTGAACTGCCGACTCCCTCAGTTTCTGCCTCCTAGCTTGTGTCTGAAACTGGCCCAATATGAATGTGTTTTTAACAAAACCAAGCAAGCCCCCTTTCAATTAGCCAACTACCAGCTAAAGCCGGCTAACAGGAAGAGGGAAGTCCAAGGTGGATGTGTGTGTGAAAGACTATAATTGTCCTTTAAAGGAAAATACAATTTCACTACAATTGCCAATGAGTCCATTGCAGCACCCTCGGTTTCACCACAGTGAAAAATGCTAGATGCAAGTAGTCCGAGACTAAGATGGGCCCTCTATCTACACTACAGGTATGCATGATCAGCTGTTTTAATATTCCTGCCTGTTGGTATAATAAATACTTGGACACAGGTAAATTAATCGAGATATTCTACTTACAAAACTGTAATGAATGGCTGTCCAGTCACAACCGTGATAGTGATGTTATTGGCGAATGGCTGGCGACCCTTACAGAACAGCCTCCCTCTGCTGCTGTGCACACTGTCTAAACCAGCCGCAGGCAGAGGTGTGGCCATGTGCAGCATGGATCGGGGGTGTTGTAAGTAAGAATATCTGAGCCTCTAGGACATTCTTTAAGGTTTGAAAAGTAACCCCGAAAATGGGTTTGTTGGGGCTGAACTACTTGAGGTAAAATTTGTTTCTTTACTACTTACTAAAATTTACTAGCTATGCCCCTGTAACACATATGATGCCAATATGGTTCCTAGCTGCAATATTGGGGAATTCTAATGTTGTTTCTCCGTCATTAAGCCCCACACATGGCATCTTATCCCAATCAATTTGCAAATCAAGTGAATTGATCAAATAATCGAGGACATTTCCTTGTTTTCAAAAGACCGACCAGCGATACCGAACAATCTATCAAAAAGACTAAATGGGCAAAAGGGGAAATTTTTCCCTTAACCTACTCATACAGAACCTTCTGTTCACATTTACAGTAGTTTCCACCAATGATGAATCCAAAGAGAAAACCATTGGCCTGGTATGACTAGCTTTAGTCCCATCTGACAATATAAGATAAACCTACTTGGACATGTTTCTGTCAGAATAGGCCGTGCCAGTTATCTTTTTATTATTATTATTACACTTTTGAAATGACATATTTTATAAATTATAACATTCATTATGTCATAGTTCTCTTTCATCTCTATTATCTTTATATAATATTTAAAACGGACAAATACTATTGAGCCAAATATGTTAAAAAAGAAACCTTTATTTATACGTTTCCTGATTTGAATGGGTATGAGGATAATATTTTGTATTTTTGTGCAAAAATGGTGCCAGAAGCCAGATAAAAATGAAAGAAGCCTTATAAAAATGCAATATCTCCCAGAAGGAAAGTATTTACAAGATAAAAATCTTCTAAAGAATCTTCTTTTATAGAAATAAATAAGTAAAATAAACCAGACAAACATTGCTGTCTGTCCCCGAAAGTTTCCAAGCTGGCAAAACTAAATAAAACTCCATTCGCATTTCTAATGCTTCATATACATATTAGCAGAGCTGATTTCATGGCAGCAATGGGAAGAAGCAGGCGGCCTTGTTAATGAGCACATAGTCTAGGATTAAAAAACATCTATCATCTCGCAAGAAATTTAATTAAACTTAGACACACTCGTGCTCGGACATAGACCAATTTCCCACTGAAAATATGGCTCCTGGATCATCTCTGTCCTATGGTACTTTAGCTGAGGAAGCCAATATGTAGTAATCACCTGTTTGGGATTTTAATTCAGTCATTGTATTAACAAGCATGGTGCAACCTTTATATTCTGTAGTTCACATTCATTTAAAGGAAACTAATATTGCCCCAAAACTTTCATCCCTTTTTATTTATGGCAGTGTTAAGAGACAAGTACATCCCACCTCCTGTTCTGCAGTGAGCTGTCTGCCCACCACATTAGGCTATTTGACAACTAACTGTCAGTTTAGATGGCAGAATGAGCCACCGGGCACATTTTATCATAACCCCCGGCAAATTCTGTCCATAAGCATCTCCACTCCAAGGGATTGATGTTGCTTCTTTGATGGCATCTGTCCAACCCAACCATACAAGGATTTGTGCTGTGGGAGGGGCTTTGTGATCCATTCAATAATAGCGTTTGGCCTTTTTATAATGTAAAATATGTTTTACTTAATTAATGCTTAATTCACATTTTGTAACAGTTATAGGAGGTACAAGGGACTTAAATGTGCAATTGAAACAATGAGCAATTTAGAATTTTCCCTGTATGAGCTTCATTATGATTTATCTGATATATGTATAACCATTGCATTTCATTCATTCTGTATGGGATGTCTATTCCCTGTAGAGATTGGGTTTGGGGTCTAAAGGGGATGGGGTGTGGTTGGCGGAGGGCAGTGCTAGTAGGAAAGAAGGTGTCCAAATCTTTAAAGGGTAAGTATGTTTGGTGAGGGTGAGTGAGGTGTAAGTGCATGACCCAGGGCTCCACAACCATTTATTAAATGCTAAAGGGTAAAGGGCATGGAGCATTCTACTATAGTATCGGTAGTGATGGTGTACAGCCGTGGGCAAAGTTTAGGGCTGAGGGATTGCTATCAGTGACGGACAGATATGCTTGAAATCATTGTCTTTCATTGTGTGCACTGTACAGCCACGATCACTTTGCTGTTAAGAATAGTGTCCTGAACGGGCCATTTACCTGATCATTAAGAAATTCAAGGTTAAATTGTGGTGAAGAGATACAGATGTCCGAGAAAGTCCGGCATGTACCAAGACCATCTTCTCCTGAGGATTCCCTATAATCATGTGGCCACCAGTGCAGAGCTTGCTCTTAGCAGCAGCAGGTTTGTGAAGACTTTTGGACATAACCTTATATTAGATGGGCAGCAAAGATGCCCACTAAAATTCCTTTGTGACCAGTTACTAGTGTTTTTGTGTGATTATGTGGCCTTCCACGTAGTATTATTATAAGGTGTGTATATGATTAGACACTCTCCATGGCAGACATATATTTAATTTGTAGTATCTAAAAGTAATCTCGCTTAGTTATTGAAAGGTTATATGCCAAAGATTTTATTTGGTTGGCCATTTTTTCATATCATTTGTTTTAGACTAAAGCGCAAAACTTATGAAACAAAGACAGAGATATTATTCTAACATTAAATCATGAAAGGGAGCCAATTTCAAAATAATCCAGGAACATTGAATGCATTATTTTATAAGCGGGACTGGACCACAGACTTAAAGAGCCCAACCATAAACAGCTTATTGTTCAGCAGCTTGTAGTCAGGTGACTGGCACTTTGCTTGCATTGATAGCCATGCCACTGCAAATCTAGCACTTTTTACAGCTATTTATATGTCTGTAAACCTTGTGTTTGTCTTCTATGTTTCTTATGCTGGCCATTCATTGTCCTGATATTAGGTTTTTACCACAGCTAATAAGGACATAAATGTCAATGTTTTTGTGACATAAAGGAGCAGTATGGTTATATAATGATATTGATAAAGGAGGGCCCCAATGATTTTGCTGGGGAGCCTTTTTATTTCTGGCTTTTATTTAAAAGGAAACTATAGTGCCCACAGCCTTTGACATTATGGCAAATGAGCCTCTCAGCTCTTGAGGAGGTGTGGCCGTGCCAGGGAGGGATCAGGGTTTGTTAGTAGAGTTTCTTAGCCTAAGAGCATCTTTTAAAGGTTAAAGTGAAACAAAAACAAGTTTGGGGTTGCTGAACTATGTGATGTAAAATTTTTCTTAGGAAGGGGACATGCCCTTTAAAAAACCTGGCTTCATTTGGCAGGTTGTTGGTTTGTTGAAACTGCATCAAATTGGTTTAAAGTGGGTTTTACCTTGCTATGGCCCTGTGATTTCTAGCTTCGCCCCTGGAGATAATACCCCTACCTCCCACTCTGATCTCTTAAACCAGTGGTATAACTAGGAACCACTGGGGCCCTCCAGCAAAACTTTGATTGGTCCCCTACCCCCTGCTTCATCTACAGTGGTTTTCTGGAGGAGGCTAAATGGAGCTGTCACAATGCTTAGGCTGACAGCTCTTAGGTTTTCCCCCCAGCTCTCCACTCTAACAAGTGTGTGTGCATGATGTTAAAGAAGGAAAGGAGAGTCAAAACAGAGGCAGACGGTGGATCAGAGAAATCCCAGCCAGGACAACAAGCTATTTTGACTATATCCCTCAACAAGTATAGGAGTACGTGTCCTGTCTGTTTTGAAAAATAAGAATAAAAAGAGGATACGTTGCTTGAGCACTCTAGTTGCCGGAATGACAGTAATATAAAATATTGCCATTTTAACGTATATATTTAATATAAAATTGTTTTTGATGAAATAAATAAGGACTGTTGGTGATATCTGTCCATACACTACTGATATATGACAAAGGTCTAATCAATAAATATTTGAAGCACTGGGGGTTTCTTAGCTTCCAATGTTCCCAGATGGACCCATCTGGACCAATCATTCACATGTCGGTCACAGAAAAGAACGCATCAGGCAGTTTCTCCAGAATTGTGTCAAATGTTGCAGGAACGGTGTAAGGTAAGTTCTATATATATTGACACCTGTAGTGAATATGTGTGGGTATTATAGATTAATATAAAATGATTACAACAAGCAAAAGCTCAACAGTGATCTCCAGTCTAATGCTGCACATTTGTTTTTTTCCACACTAGAGTGCGTCAAATACTACATTAACATCTATACCTTTATGGCAGGTCGGTTTTCCATAGATGCATGGTAAGAGGCATCAGTGTTTTCCCCAGAAATGTTTTCCAGTGGAGTGGCATAAACAGTTGCCAGGTGGGGGACAAACATAGAAATTGGAGAGATCTAAGATGTTTAACTCTTCAGTGCCAACAGACTTTGCGTCTGAGGACACACTAGACACTCGAGATTGTGCAAACACACACAATCCCATTCCCTTAAAAGCGAAGTAGTGTGGGCCTAGCCCTCCAAGAATATTGGCATTAACACTTTCAGTGCCGCACTTCCTAGAGATTGCCATTAACCCTTTCAGTTCCAGCAGACTTTCCCAGAGTATTGCCATTACCACTTTCAGTGCCAGCACTTTCCCCATAGCATTGCCATTAACCCTTCAGTGCCAGTTTTTCCAGAGTATTGCTATTAACACTTTAGTGCCAGCAGAGTATACCTTTAACCTTTTCAGCTGCCACATTGACATGATATACAGTATGTACCTGCTTTCCATGTCTCCTCTTGAATTGTTCACTCCTCACCTACTCTAAGCTCTAAATGGAGAGATATTATGGACTGAGAGATGACCCATGAGGGTGGACCCACTAAGCACTATGAGTATTTAAAGGGATGGGAGGTTTCACTTATACATCACCTGAGGAGAGTGGGAGGAGCCCCCGAAAACTTGTGTGTTTGATGTTGTGTTGGTTCAATAAAAGTTCTTAAATTTCCTTCGCTGTGTGACCTTCCATGAAGCTTACCTGCCATTTGGATTATTAACCCTTTTAGGGTAAGGGTGGGAAGGATCGCACCCCTCTCTGTGATGTGCATAGAAAACCTATACCAAGATGGCACCCTAGCTCTTTGCCTAGGTGGGCCTATGCCTAAAAATGCCCCATATATTCCGTCAGATGAATCAGTAGTTAGGTCCCTGTTTGTTAATGTCAAATTGGCAAAGGGTCACAGCAAATTTATTTTTTATTGAAATACATTTACAGTGAAAATTCATGCAAAGTGGCAATTTGTATTTTTTAACCACTATGAGCGGTCGATAGGAAAACCCATACGTGTTTATCAATATTTTGAGTGAATCATCAAATTTGCCAAATCCCTCAAATATCATTGCCATTAGAGATGGTATCCGCGTTCGAAATCTGAATGTTCCGACGATCTTTTGATTTTCGGGACTTCAGAGCGAGTTTACGATTTTATTCAAACCTTCAAGCTATTTTCGAGAATTCTCCAAATAGCCTCAAACATTTGATTATGTTCAAAAATACGGGCAGAAACTCAAAATAGTTTCCGATCGTATTTCGAGGATTATTGAACGTTTAGGCTATTTTTGAGAATTCTCAAGAATTCTTTGTAAATAGCTCAAACTTTCAATAAAAATCGAAAGCT
>JAACNH010005237.1:2500-20982 GCA_019447015.1 Hymenochirus boettgeri | reverse complement strand
ACACCATATATAACATCTATACAGTCACTATAACACACCATATATAATATCTATACAGTCACTAAATTACACATATATAACATCCATAGAGTCACTTTAATACAACATATATAACATCTATACGGACGCTGTAATACACCATATATAACTTTTATACAGTCACTATAATACATTATATATAACATCTATACAATCACTACAACTCACCATATATAACATCTATACAGTCACTATAATACACCATATATAACATCTGTGTGGTATATGTGGTGTATGGTGTGTTTTGTATGTTATGATGGTTGTATGTGGTTGTTTTTTGCTGTTGTGGTTGTTTGTCTGTTGTATGGTGTTTTTGTTTGTATGTTGTTTGGGTATATGTGTATGTTGTGGGTATGTGGTGTATGTCTGTGTGTGGTGATGTGGCAGTGGATGTGTGGGATATGTGGGGTGTGTGTGTATTGTGTTCTAGTATTTGTGGTGGTTATGTGTTGTGGTATATGTGTGTGTGCTATATGTGGGGTGTATGATATGTATGGTTGTATTATGTGTATGGTTATATGTGTTGTGTCGGTGTATGTGTGTGGTATATGTGTGTGGTATATGTGTGTATATGTATGGTTGAGATGTGTTGTGATGAAGTTTTGTTTGTTCTGGTCTAGATAACTTCTTAGTTCTTCTGAACTAGATTCGTTAATGGGGGGGGTCAATGAGGGTAATTTTGTTTGTTTCTATTTATAGCACAGACAGACTTGATTTGATGGCTTGCGACATTGGCTTGTAGGTTCATAGTGAACGTGGTGGATTGTATCAATTTTTCACTTTAGAGTAAATATTAGATCAAATACGTTCACAGTAGGCAAAAGCCTTGGTATCCCACCTTCCTGTTTTTATGATCCGACATGCTCACGTGAGAGAGAGCAGCCCTCCAATCAACTACGTTGTAGGGGGGGGGGGTGGGGAGACGTGTGCTTTGTTGCTTTAGTAAGAGACTTTATATTTTTATAAAGAAATCTATGTTTACTTTCATTTAGAGAGGCGTCTCCCTGTTTCCCAGACTGCAAGAATTAACCCTGGGTGCGGTGGAACGGGCAGTTTAGGGTTGGAGAGGTGTGATACGGAGGCGGGCATAGATAGGATTCATGCAAGCCCATTTCCTCATCATTTCTTACAGATGTGTGTTCTTTTATACTGTGTCAGCCGCCAATGTGCCTGAGCTCTAAAGCTGCATAGACTTTGCAATGGTGGGCCCACTTGCAGTGCACAAGTGTCAGATCTGATCTTCTCCTCTCCCTTGCCATCACCCTGTATACTAGTTAGTCATCATTTAAAAAAATGTTGATTTTGGCAGATTTTAAAGCATTTCGACACAGATTATGTAATGTATATATACTATTATCTATTCTAACCATTTATGTGTTGATATGTCCCTATTCTTTTAGATATCCAGTATGAACCACTAACTATTAATCTGCACTCAAGTGCCTTTATTATCATAAACTCGTCTTTACTATGCACCGTTTTGATGTTGTGGAATGGGAATGGAGAAGATTGACAGTTGATGGGAGTGGATTCTGTGCGCAGTTTTGACCGTCTGAATGTGGGAAATTCCCCCTCCCATTGCCAACCTCATAGGGATTACTGAGCATGCGGCTCATGACAAAAAAAAACAGTCTGGTAGATGGAAGGGGGGGGATGGTTTAAAAACAGTAAGGGGGTACTACCTGGAGATTGAAGGAACACAACACCTCAGAGTAGTTGCTGATCACACCATGTTTATAAATCAAGTGATTTGTACTTAAAGGTAGCTTTAAATAAAGCCACAAAATGCAATTTTTAATCAAAATCCATTTAAATGGCACCCCTGTGACCATTGTCAGTATAATTCTAATGGGTTTATAAAAAAGGGCCTGACAATTTCCCTTGAAAGTTATTAGACCGGATTTACTGAGTTAAACATTAGGGTCTGTTCGGAACAATCCGATACGGCAATCCAATCTTATAAAATTTCCATGTCCTCATATGTGAATGGCGGCGAAAACTTGCCCTTCCTTTATAAAGTTTTAGGACCCCAAGCAGAGCCTGGAGGGTCCTTGCTGTTGGCAGAAATCAACTTCCAACATGCTGCCAGAAAAAATGCTGGGATACAGTTGCGATAAAACAGCTCTAGGGCAGGACAATATGGACGTCTCTAAAGCTGGTGTATAACCAAGGACCCTCTGTGCCCTGGAGGGGTTAATACATATAAGATGAGATTTAAAGTGAATCCATACAGTACGATTGGCAACGCAAATATTTCCGCGTTAGTTCCCCTTTAAATTGGCAGGGATTGCAGGAGAGGTCAGTGGGTGCTTATAGATTCCAAAATTGGGGGTGCGATGGAGAATCAGAGCTATAAACATCTGCCGAGCTCATTTGGGTTTGGAAAGATCGCATCAGATCTCAGGGTCTCGGGTGTGATTGGCCCCCCCTTATAGCATTTACCCTTATTACCCCTTTATTACATCACCGCCAAGGTCCTGCGTGTAACCCCTCTGCGTACGTTCAGCGGTGCTGGAGTGAAGTAACGGGGGGGTAAGTGCGGCTGTGCGGACTAAGAAGGTCCCTAGGTAAAGAGCTGTGACAGCGGAGACCAGGGAAGGGGAAGGGAGGATTACACCGCCACAGCAAAGTACAGAGGAGGGCACAGGAAAGAGAGAGAGGGGCCGTCCTGCCGTGGGGTGAATTATGTAGATCTGAAAAAAACACACAAGCCAGCTGAGTCCGGCAGTAAAGGCCATAGAGCCACAGCAGGCGGCGTCATGGCGGAGCCAAACCAGGGACGGTCACGGCGAGGACGGGCGGCCCTCGGCGGGAAGGAAAGAAAATGTCAAGGAGGGGACAGAAAGAAAGCCAATCAAGCAGGACACCGAACAGAGGGGGAGTGACGGGAAAGGGAAGAAAACAAGAAAAAAACTCACCAGAAGGGGAGAAAAGGGGGAGTGGTCAGTGAAGCACCGGGAGCGGGGGACAAGACGGGGGTACAGGTAGAGGGACCACGGCGGGGGGCAAGGTCGGTACGGAGAGGGTAGGCGCGCCGCAGGGAGCAGGCCCGGGTCCGCAGCATGCGGCAGAGGGCGGGCAAGGATCCAGGGGCGGTCATGAGCATGCATTGGGCAGGCAGCAGGGCAGGGCATGCGTCAGGGGGGCAGGGAGCAGCTCTCGAAGCATGCAGGGGCATACCAGGGCGCAGCGGCAGTGTGCAGTGAGGGGCTCGGGCGCAGCGCAGTTCCATCATTCATTTCTCATATTTTTTATCAGTTTTTATTTCTCTTAAGTAGTCATTTCATTAGTGCAGAAGTGGTTATTATTTCCACTAGTCACTTGTATTATCAATACTGTGTATTCCATGTGTGCCCCATCTCTGTAGGTATCCGTGTTACACACATATTAATCCTGTAAGGCCCCCTAGTGTAACAAGTGTTGATCACTTTATCTCTTGCTGTCATGAAATATTTCGGAAAGAGGACACCTGTGCACAAAAACACATTTCATGTGTCTCACTGCATGCGTAGGTGCACACACGTGGCACTGTGAAGACACACGAGATTCCCTGTCTATCCGGGCTGTACACACTTCCTTTCTCTTGCTAGGTTGTGCCTTCTTACACACAAGCACATTGTGCAAAATGTCATTTCTACAAATGCTGACAAAAGGCGTTCTGTGCAAAAGCCAGCTGTGGGATACAGTTCCACGAAATACAGTGCAATGCAAACACAAAGTACGGTTAAAACATTTTCAACGTGAGCTTTTAGGGTAGAGGCCACTGGGCTATTGGTGTGCGCTGTGTTAGTGCCGATAGAGGATGATGATGTGGATGGCACCTAATCTCCATGCTCTGCGCTGCCGACCCTTTCGAACTGCCATGCAATCACCATTTTTGGTGCGCACTGATGCGATGCGATAGGTTAATGTAAAAGGGTGTTGCACGATTTTTGGGCTTTGCTCTTAGTACAAACGTTGTACTATTTTGTACGCAACACCTCCTTGAAGATCCACTTCACGCACTGTGGACCGTTGTGTTTCTGCTAAATGGGAACGCATGTGTTACAGAAAAGAAACGTATATGCGCAAGAGCATGTGCATCGGAAATCGCTGGAATTTTTGCGTTCTGCGATTTCCAGTAAGTTCGAACAAAAATGTTGGATCATTAAGTATTATTATTATTATGGCTTATATAGAGACAACATCTTCAGTGGTATCTTTTTAATGAGGGTTATAGTTCTAATGGTTGGCCTGTGCCCCTGGTCTACATTCACACCTGAGCTGCTAGAGATGGTTTTAGGGTTAGGAATGACATGTGAAAATGAGTAAAGGATATCTGAGACAATTACGACCAACAGATTACAGAAATGATCGCTCTTTGTCTGCTCGCTGGGTAAGTCTTAAAGGGAACATCAGGTAGAAAAAGTCTCTTTTTAAATAAGGATTCAGAAACATTAGGTTTTGTTTGTCATTCATTTCATACAGCGAAGAGAGGGGAGGAGATGTTGTTTAGCTGAATCCCGTTTCATGATTGGTCAGCCAGTTGAGGAGTATTTTTTAATCGAATCCTTCTTTTTGATTGGTTTTAAAGGGACACTATACTGAAAAAAATGACTTTGCCCATCTTAATCTAGTATGAATTCAATGTAAATAGTACTACTCTGATTGTGTTTGTGGTGCTGCCTGCCTTCAATCAGCACACATTTGTTTAGGAGCAGTATCCCCACTCCCTCTTTTTTAACCACTCCCACTCCATCGGACCTGACTTTTTCCCCCACCAAAACAACTGTCAAGCCTGCCCAGGCATACAGCAGATAAACAGAATAACGATTCAGTGGTGGTTGGAAGAATTATAGTTCCAGTTAGTAAAATATAGAAAAATTAATGTAATACGACAGGGATTATCCCAGCCCATGAATGATTAACACCATTCAAATTATTCCTTCCGTGAACCCCCCAACTCATTCTCGGGTAGACGCTTGGACCCTCTCTCTGGTGGAGACCCCCAATGGGGAAATGATGCTGGACACAGTTCCTGATGGGAAGGGTTTAATAGAGGTTTTCTGAAGGGGGTTCGATGGTTAAAGTGGTTTGAGTTTAATTATAAACTGGTCCTCGTAATGGGGCTATATTCCCTATGTTGGCCAGTAACTGCACAGCTTCACACTGTTGTTCCTTTACAGGCTGCACACAATCTTTATTTAATTAATAGGAGTGACAGTGAAAGTATAAATGGACACGGCTTGGTTTTTGTTGAGTATTCCTGGCTTAGTAACTTTGTAGATAAATAGTCTTTCCAATGGCTAAAAAAAAGCCAGAGGTGATTGGTTACTGAAAGACACCCAAGATGGCTGACTGTAGTGGTGAGGAACGATTGGTTGGTGGTCTAAGACAACAAAAGATGGCGGCAGGAACATTTGGTTTTTTATGAGCAATCTGAGTAGCGAGTTGGCACATCCATGGAGGGTCTGCAGTATCGCCAGTGTACTTTAAAAGCTATTAATTATTTAAGCGGATATTAACCATTTTCAAGATCAGCTGTACAATAGAGGGATGTGGAGCCGGCTACTCTCCAGCCGCAGTTTTTCCCACTTAATCTTGGATATTCACAATCAGGTTTCAAGGAAATATTCCCTCAATGTAAACCAGAACAGGTACTTGGTGGGATTTATTGCTTCGTCTCTGGCCTGAATGAAATAGAGGCGGTTTTATCCTTTTCGGTCAGATTGGAGATCGATAGTAGTGAAACCTATTGATGTCTGCCAATCCATGCATTACTGTGTCGTGTGAAGATCCACTGATTGTGCAGGCATACAGGGGTGGGCCTGGACTGACTAGTCACTGTTAAAACCATCTGCAAATGCACCATCCATTATACCCATAAATGCTGGGGTTGTGGAGAATTGTGGGAGTGTAGTGCAACAAGTGTGGGTTTGCGGAACGTTATATGATGAACGTGGATTTTAACACAGTTGTAATTAAACACAACCTTCAACCGCGTCTTGTTTTATATAAAGCAATTTAGTTACCTTTAATCCCCCCCTCCCCCCACCTTCCGCATCCAGCATCGTTATCAGTGTGAGGCAACACACCAAAATCAAGTTCATTGCCTGGGAAGCCCTTTAAAAGGAAACATGTGAGGGATGTGAGGGCAGGCAGATGATTGGCTTGAGAGAGATTGATTATTACACTGTGACATTGGACCCAGGGCCGTTCAGATGTGCTTTAACCCATTCAGTGCTGCCTCTCTGTCCCAAACCTGAGCCGGCCCTAATAAGATGTTCTGCTGCGCGGACTTGTAGTGAAAATGGCAAAGGAAGGGGAAACTGTAACTGTAGAGCAGAGCAGCTTATAGGAATTACACATCCAGCTGTCATAGTCCTTAAAGGCAAGGAGAGGCGGGGTGGCAGGTCTAGCAGGACAAACCCTGGAGCTCTATTGTGTCGGTCCCTGTGAAGTGGCGGCTCGGCTGCTCGGGGAAAACTCAGGCGATGTTAGAAATAGAAAGAAGTAGAGCAGCGAAAAAGGGGGGGGGAAAAAAAATCGTCCGCACCGACCCCCAGGGGCATGCCCCCCCCGGGCTACACAGATCTGTCTATCGGCCAAACATGCACCGACTGGAAGGCGAAAAAAAACCTCAAGTCGCCTCCAGGCGGCTCAGATTGGCCCAAAAAACCGACGGCGCTCACGCGCGGCATTTCGCCGTTAATTTCCGGGATGGTAACGAGGAGATGGGGAGGGTTAGCAGCAAGTGAGCCAGGGGGAAAGGAAGAAAAAAAAAGAAGCATGTTATATTTTCTTATGGTCGCTTCTATAATAAAAAAATAATCATTAGCAATCGCATTGGCTTCATTTACAGACGTCGGACAATCCCAGGTCTGTCACTGTGGCCATTACGCGGGATAAACTGGCAGGGGGGTGCAGGGAAGTAGGGCAGCATTCCCTAGGCCACAGATCTATGGGGGCCCGTAGACAGAAAATGTCACTAGTTAAATCCCACATATAGTGTAATCACAAAATGGCCATTCTGGCTTTGCGTCCTTACTTAGAGATCAACACCTGCTAAACTGGAAACTACATTCCCAGCATCCCCACTGACAGTGAAGATGTTCGGATTGCTCGCTGCAATAATTGGTCTAGGAGACAGAGAATTCCACATATTCCATGTATACAACAAGTTCCCCTTTGTTTACCGTCTTAGTTCTTGTTAAACAGGCGGGGAAATAGGTTAAGGATGTAACAAATTAAGAACAATCCCATCCCATGAGGAAATCTGTGTATTTAAGGGAGGATCCTGGAAGTGATACCAAGTATTGGTTCATGACCATGGAAGATTGGATATGGGTAGGATAGAAGAATATCTTCATACCTCTATCACCCTGGTACGAGCTGCCAGGGAAGGATAATAAAATGATCCTGATCTTAGCACAGCTCGTGAATTATTTTCAATATCCACAACTTAATAGTTACACTTAGAAATCAATAGTACAGAGTGCAGGGGAGGATAATGAAATGACCGGATCTTAGCACAGCTCTGTGTAATGTATTTATCAATATCAAACCTTAATAGGTACATGATAGAAATAACATAGTACAGAGCTGGCAGGGGAGGATTAATGAAATGAGCATGATCTTACACAGGCTATGTGTAATGTATTTCTCAATATCACAACTTTAATAGTTTACAAGTATAGAAATACACCATAGTACAGGTTGCAGGGGGCTTAATGAAATGACCCTGTCTTAGCACAGCTCTGTGTAATGTATTTCTAAATCACACTTTAATAGTTAAACTTAGAAATAAATAGTACAGAGCTGCAGGGGGGATAATGAAATGATCCTGATCTTAGCACAGCTCTGTGTAAATGATTCTCAATATCACAACTTTAATAGTACACGTATAGAAATAACAGAGTACAGAGCTGCAGGGGAGGATAAGAAATGACCTGATCTTAGCACAGCTCTGTGTAATGTATTCTCAATATCAAACTTTAATAGTTACACTTATTAAGAAAGAACATAGTACAGAGCTTGCAGGGGAGGATAATGAAAGATCTGATCTTAGCAGCTCGTGTAATTATTTCCTCATAGGTCCCTATTTACAGGGGATTGTTGGAGGATAGGTTATTATATATGATCATACAATTAATATAATATATTATACGCTATTACATACCCTATAACATCCCCCTTTAATAGTAAACTTATAGAAATACATAGTACAGAGCTGTAGGGGGAGGAATAATGAAGGGGACCCTGATCTTAGCACGCTCTGTGTAATGTATTTATATAGTGCCTATTTAAAGGGGAATGTTGGGGAAGGGGGGTTTTTTGCGGTTATTATATATTATCATCCATTATATACTAATTGATTAATATGATCATACCCCTATAACATCCCCTTTAATAGGTACACTTATAGAAAAAAACATAGTACAAGAGCTGCAGGGGGAGGATATGCAGTGGACCCTGATCTTGCACAGCTCTGTGTATAATGGATTTCTCTATAGGTCCCTATTAAAGGGGAAGGTTGGAGGGTAGGTTATATTATATATCATTACCATTAGTATACTATTCTTATACTATACATACCCATAACATCCCTTTAATAGATACACTTAAGGAAATAACATAGTACAGAGCTGCAGGGCGGAGGATAATGAGTGACCCTGACTTAGCACAGCTCTGGGTATGTATTTCTCTATAGTATCCCTATTTAAAGGGGAATATTGGAGGGTAGGTTACTATATTTATCATACCATTATATAATATTATTATACTATTACATTACCCTATAACTCCCCCTTAATAGTTACACTTATGAGAAATAATAGTCCAGAGCTGTAGGGGGGGAGGATTAAGGAAGTGACCCTGATCTTAGCACAGCGATGTTGTTGTAAACTGTATTTCTCTATAGTGTCTTATTAAGGGGGAATGTTGGAGGGTCGGTGATTATATATTATCAATGCAGTAGAGACTATAGTGAGACGATTACAGACCTATAACATCCCCCTTTATAGGAACGTATAGAAATAACATAGTACAGAGCCTGCAGGGGGCGGATAATGAAGTGACTGATCTTAGGCACAGCTCTGTGTAATGTATTTCTCTAGAGTGACGCCTATTTACAGGGGACGTTCGAGGATCGGTTATTATAGATTATCATACCATTATATAGTATTAATATACTATTATATCCCTATAACATTTCCCTTTAATGGTTACACTTATAGAAAGAACATAGTACCGAAGATGTAGGGGGGCGGATAATGAAGTGACCCTTGATCTTAGCACAGCTCGTGTAATGTATTTCTCTTATAGTGTCCGTATTAAGAAGGGCTATGTTGGAGGTAGGTGTATTGGGGTAAATTGCAGGAACATGGACCTCCCTAGAGATTTTTCAGTATGAAGCATTAAAAGCCACTGGTTTCAATATTACTGTTGCCTTGAAGAATGGAAAGAGTAATGGGGGGGGGGGGGCTCTTACTGGTTAATTTCAGGTTGTTCTTCATAAAAGCGTGGTTTAAAGGCAAGTTCCCGACTCAGACTTTCTGTAACATGATTGAGGTATGGGTATACAAGGAATTTCTTAATTGACTAATAAAGATTCCAAATACCAACGTATTGGAAAATATAGTCAAAAATGTAAAATTCTATTCTCTATCTCTCTATCCCATATACACGTAATATGCATGTCCGGTGGTAGTTTGTGTGGTATGGTGTACATGTATATAGTGAATGCTATCTAGATAGATCCTTGTTTTGCCCTGTGTGTTACAGTTTAATATATAGTTACCAAAAGGTAAATTCGACCTTCCGGGTCTTAATCTTTCAGAATAGAATCGTTTATGGGTGAGTGGATTTTTTTTTTGACTATGCGCTTACTTTACTCTCGAGGAAATGAGAGAGAGAGAGAGATTTAAACACAGCAGGAGTAACCTTAAGGTTGGCTTAAATACGGGGTCTGTGTGTTATATATCACTTATGATTGGGTTGACTGGGTTATATATGGTTGTATCACAGTGACTGGGTTCTATATTGTGTATCATAGTGACTGGGTTCTATACGGTGTATCATAGTGACTGGGTTCTTACGGTGTAGCATAGTGACGGTCTATACGGGTTGTTATCATGTTGACATGGGTTCTATTAGGGTTGTATCTAGGACTGGGTTCTCTCGGGTGTGCTTATCACAGTGACTGGGTTCTATACGGTGTATACAGTGGAATGGGTTCTATTATGTGTATCACAGTAATGGGTTATATACGGTGATCCATAGTGACTGGTTCTATCGTGTATCACAGTGGGACGGGTTCTATACGGTGTTATCATAGTGACTGGGTTCTATAGGGTGTATCAAGTGATGGGTTCTATACGGTGTATCATAGTGACGGGGTTCTAACGTGTATCACAGTGGACTGGGTTCTAACGGTTTGTGTGTTGTATCAAGTGACTGCGGTTCTATTTGGGTGTGTATCATAGTGAATGGGTTCTATATGGGGTATCACAGGACTGGGTTCTATACGGTGTATCACAGTGACGGGGTTCTATACGGTGTAAATAGGGAACTGGGTTCTTTTACATTGTATTCATAGTGATGGTTCTATACGGTGATACAGGACTGGGTTTAGTACGGTGTTGTATCATCGTGACTGGGTTCTATACATTGTAACATAGGGGACGGGTTCTATACAGGTGTATCTTAGCTGACTGGTTTATACGGTGTATCACAGGGACTGGGTTCTATACGGTGTATCACAGTGGGACTGGGTTCTATACATGTATCATAGTGACTGGGTTCTATAGGTGTTCACAGGACCTGGGTTCCTATAGGGTGTATACAGTGACTGGGTCGATCGTTGGTGGTATCATAGTGACGGGTTCTATACGGTTTATCACAGGACTGGGTTATATACAGTGTCTCACAGGGACTGGGTTCTATACGGTGTACATAGTGACTGGGTTCTATACGGTTGTATCACAGGGACTGGGTCTATACGGTGTCTCACAGTGACTGGGTTCTATACGGTTGTATCACAGTGACTGGGTTCTATACGGTGTATCACAGTGGACTGGGTTCTATACGGTGATCCACAGTGACTGGGTTCTATATGGGGTCATAGGGACGGGTTCTATAGGGTGTATCACAGTGTCTGGTTCTATAGGGTGGTATCACGTGGACTGGGTTCTATACGGTGATATAGTGACTGTGTCTATACGGTGTATCACAGTGACTGGGGTCTGGGTCTCTATAAGGTGGATCACAGTGATATGGGTTCTATACGGTGTATCACGTGACTGGGTTCTATATGTATATAGTGACTGGTTCTATTAGGTGTTCATAGGATCTGGGTTCTATACAGTTTGATTCACAGTGACTGGGTTCTATTACGTGTATCACAGTGACTGGGTTTCTAAAGGTGTATCCAGTGACGGGGTTCTATTACAATTGTATTAGCGGGACTGCGTTCTATATGGTGTCTAATAGTGTGACTGGGGTCTATACATGTATCATGTGACTGGGTTCTATTATGGGGATCTAGTGATCTGGGTCTATTACATTGTATCATAGTTGACTGGGTTCTATGGGGTATCACAGTGACTGGGTTCTATACATTGTTATCATAGTGGAAGGGGATCTATAGGTGGATCAAATGTTTTTTAAGGAGGGAAACTGGGTTCTAGACGGTGTGTATCATAGTGACTGGGGTCTCTAGGGTTGTAGCACAGTGATTGGGTTCTATACGGTGTGGATCATAGGGACTGGGTTTCTATACGTTATCCCATGACTGGGTTCTATAGGGGTATCACAGTGATGGTTCTGTATGGTGTATCATAGTGACTGGTTTCTATAGGGTGTGTGTATAACAGGACTGGGTTTTCCCTATACGGTGGTATCTAGTGATGGGTTCTATATGGTTTATCACAGTGACTGGTTTATACATTGTATCATAGTGACTGGGTTATATACGTGTATCATAGTGACTGGGTTCTAGACGGGTATCATAGTGACATGGTTCTATACAGTGTATCATAGTGATGGGTTTATCGGGTATCACAGTAGTGAAGGGTTCATACGGTGTATCATAGTGATGGGTTAATACACAGGATCATAGGGACTGGGTTCTATACAGTGTATCACAGTGACTGGGTTATATACATTGTATCATAGTGGGACTGGGTTCTATACGGTGTTATCACCGTGACTGGGTTCTACAGTGTATCACAGTGATGGGTTATATAAATTGTATATAGTGACTGGGTTCTATGAGGGTGCTATACAGTGATGGGGTCGATACGGTGTATCATAGATGACTGGGTTCTATACAGTGTATCACAGTGACTGGGTTCTATACATTGTATCATAGTGACTGGGGTTTCTATGGGTGTATTCACGTGACTGGAAGTTCTATCGGTGTATCACAGTGACGGGGTTTTCTATACAGTGGATCACAGTGACTGGGTCTTATACGTGTAGTATCACAGTGACTGGGTTCTATACATTGTATCATAGTGACTGGGTTTCTATAGGGTGTATCATAGTGGACTGGGTTATATAACTGGTGTTCAAGTGACTGGGTTCTATACGTGTATACAGTGAATAGGTTCGATACATTGTATCATAGTAGGACTGGGTTCTTATACAGTGTATCATAGGAATGGGGGTTCTATTAGGTGTATTCACAAGGGACTGGGTTCTATACGGGGTATCAAGTGACTGGGTTCTATAGGGTGTATCACAGTGACTGGGTTCTATAAGGTTGTATCAGTGATGGGTCTATAGGGTGTATCACAGTGATGGGTTCAGATAGGGTGTACAAAGTGACTGGGGTTCTATACGGGGTATCAACAGTGGACTGGGTTCTATACGGGTGTTTGTTATCACAGTGACGGGTTCTATAGGGGGGTATCACAGTGACTGGGTTTTATAGGGGGGTGTATCACAGTGGACTGGTGTATCCACAATATGTATCATAACGTCTCAGTATGCTTTATGATTGTTGGGGGAAAACCGTGCTAGCCACTGAGCCACCGTGTGTTCAAGTTGTATACAGTGGTTATTATAGCACTGAATAATGTGATGTTCTATATGGTGCATTATATTGACTACAAATTTAATAGATGGTTTAATAAAATAGCAACTATATATACAGTGGGTATATACAGTGTATGAATAGTGACTGTATAGATGTAATATATGGTTATTATAGCGACTTGATATAGATGTTATATTATGGTTTATTATAGTGACTGTATAGATGTTATATTATGGTGTATTATAGTGACTGTTAGAGTGTTATAGCTGGTGTTATAGTGACTGCAATAGATGTAATATCTGTGTATTTAGTGCCTGATAGAGATGTTATATATGGTGTGTTATATAGTGACTGTATGGATGTTATATGTGGTGTATTATTTATAGTGAGGTATAGCTGTTATATATGGTTTCTGATAGTGACTGTATAGATGTTATATATGGTGATTATCGTGACTGATAGATGGTAGGTATGGTTTATTATAGTGGACTGTATAGCTGTTTTATATATGGTGTATTACCGTGACTGTATAGATGTTACATATGGCTTGTATTATAGGGACTGTATAGAGTTATATATGTGTATTGATAGTGACTGTATAGTGTTAGATATGGTTTATTATAGGAAACTTGCTAGAGTTATATATGGTGTATTATCGTGACTGTAAGATGTTCCATATGGAGTATTTATAGTGACTGATAGATGTTATATTATGGTGTTATGTGACGTTATAGATGTTTAATATGGGGTATTATAGGACTGTATAGATGTAGGTATGGTGTATTTTAGTGACTGTATAGATTTAAATATGGTGTATTATAGTGACTGTATAGAGGTAATATATGGGTTTTAGTTGACTGTATAGATGTTACATACGGGGTATTATAGTGACGTATGGGATGTTATATATGGTGTCTTATAGTGACTGTATAGATGTTAATATTGGTTATTATAGTGACTGTATAGATGTTATTATATGGTGTATGATCGTGATGTATAGATGGTAGTATGGTGTCTTATAGTGACTGTATAGATGTTACATATGGTTATTATAGTGGAATGTATAGATGTTATTATGGGGTTGTATTATAGTGACTGTTAGAGTTACATATGGTGTTATTATGTGACTGTATAGATGGTATGTATGGTGTATTATAGGACTGTATAGATTTAATATGGTGTCTTATTAGTGACTGTTATAGATGTTTGTATATATTGGGTGTATTATAGTGAGGATGATGTTACATACGGTGTTATGATGTGACTGTTATGGATGTTATATGGGTCTTATAGTGGACTGTATAGATGTTATATATGTTTATTATAGTGACGTATAGATGTTATATATGGTGTTTATCGTGTGTGACTGTAGATGGTATGTATGGTGTATTATAGGACGTATAGAGTTACATATTGGTGTATTATAGTGACGTGTATAGATGTTACAATGTGTATTATAGTGACTGTATAGATGTAGATGTTACATACGGTGGATTATATGACGTAGGAGTTTATATGGTTATTATAGGGACTGGTATAGATGTTATATATGGTTTATTATAGTGACTGTATAGATGTTATATATGGTTTATTATAGTGAACCTGTCGGATGTTATATATGGTCTATTATATGGACAGTATGGATGTTATACATGGTGTATTAGATCGGACTGTAGTATGTTATATAAGGTGTATAATAGTGACTGTAGGCTGTTTATTGGTAATTATACGGACTGTATGGATGTTTAAATGGTGTATTATGGTGACTGTATAGATGTTATATATGGATGTATATAGTGAGTGTTAGATTGTTATATATGGTGTCTTTATAGGGAGTGTATAAGAGTTATATAGGGTTTGTTATAGCGAGTGTTATAGGATGTTATATATGGGGCATATAGGACTGTATAGATGTTATATATGGTGGGTTTTTATAGTGACTGTATAGATGTTATATATGGTGTATTATAGTGGCTGCTATAGATGTTATATATGGTGTATTATAGGCTTTGTTATAGATTTTATTGGTTGTATTATAGTGACTGTAGGATGTATGGTGCTTATAGTGACTGTATAGATGTTATATATGGTTTATTAGTAACTGTATGGATGTTTAGGTGTTTTTATAGTGACTGTATTAGATGTTAGTAAGGTGTATTATAGTGACTGTCTAAAAAGTTATATGGTGTATTACCAGAGTTCCGTATAGATGTTTTATATATGTTATATTAATGACTCTTATGGGATGTTATATATGTGTAATTTAGTGACTGTATAGAGGTATATAGGGGTTATATAGGTGGACGTTATAGATGTTAATATGGTGTATTATAGTGACTGTATATAGATGTGATGATATGCGGTGTATAGTGACTGTATAGATGTTATATATGGTGTATTTTATCGTGACTTGTTATAGATTATATATGCTGTGTTTATAGTGACTCTGTATAGATGTTAATATGGTGTATATAGTGACTGTATAGATGTTATATATGCTGTGTATAGGGACTGTAGTAGATGTAATATATTGTTGGTTATAGTGACTGTATAGATACTATATATATGGTTTTGTTTAGTGCTGTATAGATGTTATAATATGGTTGGATTATAGTGACTGTATAGATTGTTATATATGGTGAGTTGTAATGATTGTTATAGATGTTATATATGGGTTTATATGGACTGTATAAATGTTTATATGGGTATTAAGTGCCTGTAAGATGTTTTATATATGGTGTGTTATGTGACTGTATCGATTTTATATTATGGTGGTAAGTGATATAGATGTTATAATGGTGTTTATAGGGATGTATAGCTGTTATATATGGTGAGTTTGTAGTGATTTTGATTGTATTAGTGTTACTATAAGGTATTCTAGTGGACTGTATAAAAGTTATATATGGTGGATTACAGCGTCCTCCGTATAGATGTTAGATATGTTGTATTAAAGTGACTCGATGGATGTTATATATGTGTAATTAGTGACGTTATAGATATTCTATATGGTGGTTAGAGTGCTGTATAGATGTTATATATGGTGTGTTATAGTGAATGTATAGATTTTATCTATATGGTGTGTTATAGTGACTATAGATGTTATATATGGTGTATATAGTGACTGTATAGATGTTAATATGGTGAGTTGTAGTGATTGTATAGAGTTGAATAATGTATTATAGTGGAGGTATAAAAGTTATATATGGTGTATTACAGCGTCGTATAGATGTTATAATGTTTGTATCTAACGGACTCTATGGATGTTATATATGTGTAATTGAGTGACTGTATCGATATTATATATGGTTGTGTTATAGTGACTGTATAGATGTTTATATCATGGTGTGTTATGGAATGTATAGATGTTTATATATGGTGTTATAGAGACTGTATAGATGTTTATTGGTGTATTATAGTGAATGTATAGATGTTATATATGTGTATTATATGGACTGTATAAGATGTTATATATGGGTTATTATAGTGACTGTTATGGATGTTATATATGGTTAATATAGTGGACGGTATGGATTTATACATGGTGTATTATATCGACTGTTGTATGTTATATAAGTGTTAATAGTGACTGTAGGTGTTATATATGGTATATTATAGCGACTGTATGGATGTTATACAGGGGTATTATGGGATGTATAGATGCGTATATGGTGTATTATATGAGTGTATAGACGTTCTATATGGTGTCTTATAGTGAGTGTATAGAGGTATATATGGGTGTTATAGGGTGTTTAGATGTTATATATGTGTTATTATAGTGACTGTATAGATGTTATATATGGGTGTGATTATAGAGACTTATAGATGTTATAATGGTGCATCTAGTGATGTATAGATGTTATATATGGTGTATTATAGCGACTGTATAGATGTTATAGATGGTGTATTATAGCGATGTATAGATGTGTAATGGTTTTTGTGTATTATAGTGATGTATAGATGTTATATATGGTTTTATCGTGAGTGTTATAGATGTTATATATGGTGTGTTATAGCGATGTGTATAGATGTTATATATGGGTATTATAGTGAATGTATAGATGTAATATGGTGTATTTAGCGACTGTATAGATGTTATATGGTGCTATTATAGTGACGATAGATGTTATATATGGGTGTATAGTGACTGTATAGATGTTATATATGGTGTATTCTAGTGCTGTATAGATGTTCTAATGGTGTATTATAGTGACTGTATAGATGTTAATATGGTGTTATTTATAGTGACGTATGGAAGATGTTTTATGGTGTTTTATAGTGGATGTATAGCTGTTAATATCGGTTTTATAGTAACTGTATGGAGGTTATGGTGTATATAGTGGACTGTATAGATGTTATATATGGTTGTATATTAGTGACTGTTATAGATGTTATATATGGGTATTATCGTGACTGTATAGATGTTATATATGGTGTTTTATAGTGACGGTATTAGATGTGATATTGGGGTGCTATATAGTGACTATAGTGGTATATATGTTGTATTATAGTGGACTGTATAGATGATATATGGTGTATTATCGTGACTGTATAGATGTATATATGGTGTATTATAGTGACGTATAATGTTTTATTGGTGTAGTATAGTGACTGTAAGATGTTTTTATGGGTATTATTATGTGACTGTATAGAATGGTATAATGGTGTCTTATAGGGGGACTGATAGATGTTATTATATGGTTGTATTATAGGGACGTATAATGTTATATATGTGTATTATCGTGGACTGTATAGATGTGATATATGGTTTTTATAGTGACGGTATAGATGTTATATATGGTGATTATAGTGCTGTATAGATGTGATATATGGTATATTATAGTGACCTGTATTAGAGGTTTTATTTGGTATATTATAGTGACTGTATAGATGTTATAATATGGTGTTATAGTGACGTATAGATGTAATATGGTGTATTAAGTGATGTATAGATGTTAATATGTTATTAAGTGATGTATAGATGTATATCTATGTTGTATATCGGATGTATAGATGTTATATATGGTGTTATAGTGGACTGTATAGATGTATATTGGTTATATTATAGTTTACGTAATAGAGGTTATATATGGTGTTATAGTGACTGTATAGATTGTTAATATTATGGTGTTATAGTGACTGGATAGATGTTAGATATGTGTGTTATTGCGACTGTATAGATGTTATATATGGTGTATTTATAGCGACTGTCTAGATGTTTATATATGGTGTATTTATAGAGGATGTATAGAGGTCTATATATGGTGTATTATAGTGAGTGTATAGATGTTATATATGGTTGTCTTATAGTGAGTGTATAGATGTTATATATGGTGTGTTATAGCGAGTGTATAGATGTTTATATGGTGTATTTAGTGACTGTATAGATGTATATATGGTTGTATTATAGCGGATGTATGATGTTTTA
>JAACNH010005236.1:0-20985 GCA_019447015.1 Hymenochirus boettgeri | reverse complement strand
CATGATAGATATATAGCCAGATAGCTTGCTAGACACACATATATAATAGATAGACAGAAGTGAAGCCGTATGTCACAGAAATATATTAATAGATAGATAGACACGAATAATATATGCAGATAATAGCAGAGATAGATAGATAGGCAGTTATAGATAGATAGTCAGGGATATATAGATGAGCAGATATAGATGAGTGCAAGAGATAGAGTATATAGCAGAGGTAGATATAAGATGAGATAAGGATAGAGCAATAATAGATAGGTCAGAGATAATCGATGACAGAGGTAGATTATAGATGAGGTGATAGATAGAGCAGGCAGCGAGAATTATCGATGATATATAGCAAGATAATAATAGCAGAGATAGATAATAGCAGGAGATAGATAGATAGATGGTAGAATGATAGTCAAGATATAGATTATAAGGGACGTCCATACAACGTTGCAAGTTAATATTGGTTGATGAACTACAGACAGATTAAATTGGAAAGATTGTCGTACAATCGACATAAACGAACAGACACAAATTGTGTTCCACTTTGCTGTGTCACAATCTGCTTAATAGGCAGATATTATTGTGTAGATGTAATTGTTGAAAAAGAATGTGCCCGTTAGAAAGCAAACAATTCATCATATAGGGCAATTTCATTCATCTGTGCCGATAAAGTAATGTGGCAGAATGTCACATACAAAGCCACATTTGGGGTTAAGGATCTCAATGGTATGAAAATGAATTATTTGCGATTGTGTTTGCGTTTTTCTTTAATATTTAATTTACTGACGAATCTCGCTGTGTTCGTTACATCAATTATTTCGCCTGTTGCCCATGTGTAACGCGTCATCACAACAACTTGCCATCATAAAATATACGCTCTCTAGTGGTCTCACACCTTCCTTCAGACTGTGAGCCTCTCTTTTTTCCAGAAGATGTTTATTTGACACTCCAGGGATCGGTGGAAGACAATTTGTTGTAACATCATCCATAACAATAAACATTTCATTGTCAGCATATAATTATTTTCCGTCCTGCTACCGATCACCGTCAAGATTCAATCAGATCTTCCTTCAATTTAAACATACGACAATCATACAACAAAAATGCAATTGTGGTGGGCCCCTTAACCACTCTATCTACTCCTAATCTATCTTACTATCATCTATCTATCTATCTATCATCTATCTATCTATCTATCTATCATCTATCTTTCTAACGTCTGCTATCTATCTATCTATGCTATCTATCTTCTATCATCATCTATCTATCTATCTATCTATCTATCTTTCTATCTATCTGTCTGTCCTGGTCTGTCCATTTATCTATCTAACTCTCATCTATCTATCTCTAATCTCATCTTATCTATCTATCTATCTATCGATCTATCTATCTATCTATCTCCTATCTACGATCTATCTATCTATGCGTACAATCTATCAAATCTATCTATCTATCATCTATCTATCTAAGGGGCCCATACACGATGCAATGAAGTGGTCTCTGACACTACCGACCAGATTTAAATTGAAACAATCGGGTCATCAATCGACAATGACTAAGAACCACATAACAATTGTTGCCATTTGCTGTGCACAATCTGGCATTAAATAGCTAGATATTATTGTGGATGTAATTGTTGCAGAATAGAATGTGCCACTGAAAGCAAAACCAATTCACCATATATGGGCAATTTAACTTTTGCTGATTTAGTGTAATATGGTGACAATGATAATTACAAAGCACATTTTTGGGGTGAGCTCTCGAATGGTAAATGAGAAATGAAGTAATTTTGTCGATTGTGTTTTGTGCTTTGCTGGTTTTTTTCTTTCATATTTTATTTGCTGACAATTCGATTGTATCTCGACATACACTTAATGTGTCAAACATTTGCCACAGAAACCAAATATACACTCTATGGTTCACACCTTCCAGACTGTGAGTCTCCTGCTTTTTTCCAGAAGTTGTTAATTTAACTTCAGATTGAGTTAGAAGACATTTGTTGGAAATCATCCATACACATAAACATTTTTGTTGTAGTCAGATAAAAAATTTCCCCGTCCTGACCGATCACCTTCAGATTCAATCCAATCCTCTCAATTAATTGCAACCAGACTTTATCTATACCATTAACGCTCATTGATGTAATCGTGGAGTTTTTAACGAAGTCGTACAACCAAATTGCACCGTGTATTGGCCTCCCTTACTCTATCTATCTATATACCTATCTATCATCTAGCAATATCTATCTATCCTACTATCCATCTATCTCATCTATCTATCAATATATATCCTATCTAACCTATCTATCTATCTATCTAACTCTATCGATCTATCTCTATCTATCTATGCAATATCTATCGATCTAACTCTAATTATATCTATCTAACTCTCTATCTACTATCTACTCTATTTATACTATCTATATATTCATCTCTGCTATCATCATCTATCTATCATCTATCTATCTATCTATCATCTCTATACATCTATCTATCTATCATCTATCTAGCTATCTATCTATCTATCCTATCACTATCTATCTATCTATCTATCTATCTGATCTATATCTCTATCTTGCTATCATGTTAATCTATCTATATATCTATCTATCTATCTATCTATTCTTCTAATCACCTAGTCTATCGTCTAATCCTCTCTCTCTCTCGTCTCTATCTATCTATCTATCTCTAGTCTATCAATTCCTATCTATCTATCTAAATTCTATGTATCTATCGTAATCTATCAATTTATCTAACCTATCCTGTTCTAGCTCTATTTTATAGGGCCAGTAACTGCTATATTTACACTTCTTAATATATGTCTGGGCCAGCACAACTTTTAACTACTTCGATTACATTTAGAACATAATTGCGATATTAATATCCAGTGATTTTGGGCGGACCATATATAAGTTGGGGGAGGGGGCTGTGGGGAGGAGTTTGGGTGGTATCAGGGTCGTGTCCAGTGTACCTGTTTTTTGTCGTTTGAAATGTTGGAGGGTTGCACACATGCACTGACGACTTACAACATACTGACACACATGCCTGAACATCCACATAACCAACCCGACACATACTACAACTGCACAAAAGTCACTGACACATCAGCACATACTGACACCACATGACTGAACTCTACAGTAGCTACGACATACTGACACACACTGCACGTTAGACACTTGACAGACATACTGACACCACACTTCACTGCACTACAGACATACTGACACCATGCACTGACACATACAACTACTGACACATGCACTACATCAGACAACTGACACACACAGACTAATCCTGCCACACACATGCCTGACATCCACATACAATCAGACATACTGACCACAACATGCACTCCCATCAGAATACGGAATGGCCTGACTACGACTTACTCACATACCCTTGACACATCAAATACACACTGATAGACCATTGTTGTGAGGATTTGTGTGGTAGGCAGGGGGGGGTTACATTTTAAAAATGGGCGAGAGGCAGTGGACTCACATGAAATCACTGTGTCACATACTCAGGTCAGGCAGCACCCGATCACACATCAGAGCACAAACCTTAAAACACAAGCAGAGCATAATGATTATATGGTCATGTGTATAAGTTATACAATCGTGCTGCTCTGCTTGCTGTTCTGACCATCTCTGTGCTTAGTGTCGCTCACCCTGTTTCCTCTACGCCCTGTGGGAGATGCGTCGGAAACCTCTGTCTGGCTCTGCCCAGCGTAACCAGCCGTCAGTCAGAAGTCCAATGGAGTGAGGCTACCAGCTCGTTCAGGGCTCTGTTGCATTCCTTTCATCAACCGAGACCTAGAGGCTTACAACGTCTGTAATCCCTCCCAATGAAACACGCTTTCCGTTTTTTTATACGACTGCAATGAAGTTACCTACCATACCAGGGGCATGGAAACGGGAACTGGTTGGGAGCTAGTTTTAAAATGAAGGGGGGGCACTTTTTTTGGTGGGGCGACTGCATCTGTCTCAACTGGGGCATGTGGCCCCATTGTGGCCCCATGTAGTTAGCCCGGCCACTAAGCGATGGGGGCTTGTATCAAAGCCTTTGCAAAATCCGAGTATACTACATCTACTGCTATGTCCAGAGGTCTAAATTTCCTAACTTACTTCCTCATAAAAGGCCACGCAAGTTAGTTTGACAGATCTTCCTCCTAAATCCATGCTGGTTACTACTTTATAATAGTCAGTCCTTGAAACATACTCTAGAACATGTTTCCTTATTAAACTTCCATATCTTCCCACCACTGAAGTTAAACTTACAGGCCTGTAATTACAGGCTTGAACGACTACCCTTTTAAATATGGAATACATTCTTTTCCAATCCAGAGGCAACACATCCGGACTGAGGAATCTGCAAAAATAAAACAATGGCCTAGATAAAACTGAACTTTAACTCCTTAAGGACCTGAGATTATTTTATCCGGTCCAGGAGATTTATAATAGTAACCTTATTTAGTTTGTTGTATAAGAACCTAATTTAATAACCTGAACAGGAAAGGCAGTGAGTTTGTCCTGGGGAGGCTGTATTCAAGATACAATATCTGGTATCTGATAAAGCTAGGATAAATTAAAAGGTTTCTTTAGACTGCATTAGCCTTAAGCTGGTACACACATAACGAATTAAGCCCCGATACCGTCGGATCCGACGGTATCGGGGCTTAATCGTTACGTGTTACGTTCGTTTCCCGAACGAGCGCGCGGGCCGGCACAAACGATCGGGTCGGCCGAACTGCTCGTTCGGGAAAGGCCGAAAATTTCCATCGGCCGCGCGGCCGATGGAAACACAACAGTCCCGAGCGTTCTCCCTATAGGGAGAACCTCGGGACTGTGGATGCATCCGGCGCCGATGCTCCGATCGTTCCATGGAACGTCTGGGTGATGACTGGTTTAGCAGATCTTTGAAAGATGCAGACGGATCTTGCAGATCCTGTCTGTCATCTTTCAGAAATCGTTACTGTGTGTACCTAGCTTTACTCTTTCTGTTGTTGCATACTTTTAGGAGTATAGTTTGTCCCTTTAATATTGACCATAATATTAACCTGCACAAATTTGACCAGATTACAACCAACATTTTTAAAACTGTTCAACTTCTTAAAGACCCTACCTTCTATAGAAAAGTCCAATCTCTGGAACTCGCTGAAAAATAGACAGTTATTTAAATACACATGGCTGGCCAAACCGTGCTGATTCTACAATTCGCAGATAATACCAGATCAGTGAAGGACTCCTAAAGTACTAAAAGACAGCTGTAAATATGCTGGATTCTGGAACCCATTTGCTCAAGCACTGCATCACAACTTGGGAGGATGGAGGAGGTGTGCGTGGAGGGAAGCGTGCATGGGGGGTGCGTGCGCCACGAGGTTTGCTAGTAGAACATTTTTGGAATATTCTTGGCGATCAGAGATTTGTTCTTTCAACAATTTCATTCAGTTTGCAGAATGTTTAGACATTCAAGTCCCTCAAATAAATTTTTTTATAGGTTATCATCATGCCAACCTGCAATTTAAAAGCTGAAAGAAATAAGACTAACCATGCTGCACTATGTGCTGTGGCCCCTGTTTCATCTTCCTAGTTCTTCCAGTTAGCAACTGGCAGCCATAGATGTAACGGTTGACGTCACATCCCACTGACTGAATTCTAATCCCCTGCTACCTTTCTCTGAGCATGCTAAACAGGGAGATGTATAAAAGTTCTTATTGTTAAAAATGGTGCTATTTTTGCCCCAACCAATCATATGTTATTTACCATTTGAACTAACTCTGATTGGTTGGGGCAAAATTAGCCACCATTTTTAACAATAAACCTTTTATTACATCTCCCTGAAAGCCCAGGCTGGTGTTGTGGTTCCAGTGTCTAGGGTAAGGATAGTTGGGCGGGTGAGATGTCTGCATAGTTCACTCTCATTGGTCTGCCTGGGACTACAGGCCACTCCCCATTAGTCTGCCCAGGAGCTAAAGTACACTCCCTTGGTCTGCCTGGGAGATCAAACCACACACCCATTGGTCTTTTTCGGAGCTAAAGACAACGCCCATGGTCCTGCATGAAGATACAGAACACTCCCATTGGTCTACCCCAGGAGCTAAACTAACACTCCCATTGGTCTGCCAGGGAGATACCAACCACTCCCATTGTGTTTGCCTGAGTTAAGAACGCGCCCATTGTTCTGCCTAGAGGTAAGAACACGCCCACTGGTTGCATGGGAGATACAGAACACTCCCATTGGTCTGCTAGGGAGCTACAAACACTCCCATTGGTCTGCCTGTGAGCTAGAAAACCACGCCCACTGGTCTGCATGGGAGATACATACACTACCCATTGGTTCTGCCTGGGAGATACTGAACACTCCCATGGTCTGACTGGGAGCTACTGAACACTCCCATTTGGTCTGCTAGGGAGATACTGAACACTCCCATTGGTCTACCTGGGAGATGCAAACCAGTCCCATTGGTCTGCTCGGGAGCTAATTGGTCTGCATGGAAGATACAGAACACTTCCATTGGTCTGCCAGGGAGATACAACCACTCCCATTGTTATGTCCGGAGAGCTAAGAACACACCCATTGGTTTGCATGGGAGATACAGACACTCTCCCATTGGTCTGCCTGGGAGCTGAGAACATGCCCACTGGTCTGCATGGAAGAACAAAACACTCCCATGGTCTGCCTGGGAGATACTGAACACTCCCATTGTCGCCTGGGAGATACTAAACACTCCGTTGGTCTGACTGGGAGCTAACTGAACACTCCCATTGGTCTGACTGGGAGCTACTGAACACTCCCATTGGTCTCGCCTGGGAACTACAGGACACTCCCATTGGTCTGCCTGAGCTAGAGAACACGCCCACTGGTCTGCAAGGGAGAAACAGAACACTCCCATTGGTCTGCCTGGGAGCAACTTACACTCCCTTGGTCTAACTGGAAGCTGTGAACACTCCCATTGTGTGCCAGGGAGATATTGAACACTCTCATTGTTTCCAGGGAGCTACAGAACCCCCCATACAGGCCACTTCCCATTGGTCTGCCCGGGAGCTAAAGAACACACCGCCCATTGGTCTGCAGTGAGAGATATATAACACTCCCAATTGGTCTTGCCCAGGAGCTTAAAGTAGCACTCCGTTGGTCTGCCAGGGAGTATACAACAACTCCAATTAGTCTGCCCAGGAGCTAAAGAAACACACCATTGGTCTGCATGGAGAGATACAGAACACTCCCATTGGTCTGCCCAGGAGTTAAGTACACTCCCATTGGTCTGCCAGGGAGATACAAACCACTCCCTTGGTCTGTCCGGGAGTTTAAAAAGGCAATTATACTCACCTTCCCTCCGCTCCTCTTTCTTGTTCCTTAGCTTTTACCAAGGGTGAGGACCTGAACTGCTAAGTCCTCACCCTTGGGTTCGCGCAGCTACAAGCAGAGTCTCAGAGCAACGCTGCTCGTGTAGGCTCCGCCCCCTCCTCCTCATCGTCTGGCGCGAGGCCAATAGGAAGGCACGCTTTTGCAGAGCGTGCCTTCCTATTGGCCTCGTCGCCGACGGGTAGGAGGGGCGGAGCCTACAAGAGCAGCGTTGCTCTGAGACTCTGCTGTAGGCTGTGCGAACCCGGGGGTGAGGACCTTGCGGTTCATGTCCTCACCCTTGGTAAAAGCTAAGGAACAAGTGAATAGAGCTGAGGGAAGGTGAGTATAATAGTCCTTTAGAACATGCCCATTGGTCTGCCTAGCAGCTAAGAAAACGCCCACTGGTCTCAATGGAGCTACAGAGCACTCCCATTTGGTCGGCCTGGGAGATACAGGAACTCCCATTGGTCTGCCAGGGAGCTAGAGAACACGCCCATGGTCTGCATTGGAGAAACAGAACACTCCCATTGGTCTGCCTGGGAGATACTGAACACTCCCGTTGGTCCTGACTGGAGCTACTGACACTGCCATTGGTCTGCATGGAGCTACAGAACCCTCCCATTGGTCTGCCTGGGAGATACAGGAATACTCCCATTGTCTGCCAGGGAGCTAGAAGAACACGCCCACTGGTCTGCATGAGAGAAACAGAACACTCCCATTGGTCTGCCTGGAGATACTGAATACTCCCATTGGTCTGACTGGAAGCTACTGAACCTGCCATTGGTCTGCATGGAGCTACAGAACACTCCCATTGGTCTGCCGGGAGATCAGGATACTCCCATTGGTCTACCAGGAGCTAGAGAACCACGCCCACTGGTCTGTATTGAGAGAACAGAACTCTCCCATTGGTCTGCCTAGGATATACTGAACACTCCATATTGGTCTGACTGGAGCTACTGAACACTCCCATTGGTCGGCCTGGGACTACAGGACACTCCCATTGGTCTGCTGCCTGCAGGTATCCCACTACTCCTGGATCTTCCGGATCTCCTGCAAATCGGGTGGTCACTCCTGAATACTCATGAATCTCCTCCCTTTTTATGCCCCCTTTATGTCTGTCACGACGCCCCGCTCCCAGACTCGCCCTCCACACCAGTGTAGCCACGCCCCTTTGTCACGCCCCTTGCCTACCCTGCCCAGAAGAATGAAAAGGCAGTGGGGGATCTCTGTGCCTGGGAGCTAGACAACATGCCCACTGGTCTGCGGAGAACAGACACTCTCATTGGTCTGCCTGGGAGCTACTGAACACTCCCATTGGTTTGACTGGAGATACTGAACACTCCCATGGTCTGCCAGGAGATTCTGAACACTCCCATTGGTCTGTCCAGGGAGATATAAAACACTCCCATTGGTCTGCCAGGAGCTACTGAACAATACCTTGGTCTACCAGGGAGATACAGAACCTCCCATTGGTCTGCCAGGAGATACTGAACACTCCCCATTGGTCTTGCCTGGAGGCCAGGCCAGCCGTATCACATGGTCTATATGTAGGAGGAGCATGCAGCTGATTGGTAGCATTTACTTTGGTGAGGACAGATGGCGCGGGGTGTCAGCGCTGCACTGCCCAACATAACTAAGTCATTTCCCAGTGTCCATATAGTCCTGCTCTGTGATGGAGACCAGGGTGTCGTCCCTTGGCTGGACTTTGAGTAGCTGGCACTACTAAAGGGAGGGACCTAGAGGGACTGGGTATAGTCTTTGGTTGGATCCATAATAAGTTTCAATGTCTGACACGGTGGATTCAGGAAAGTGTAATAAATTCCACTTACACTGTCGGCACAGATAAGAGACATTACACTGCGCGTGTGTGGGGAAATCCCCAGTAATCCAGTTCAAATCTGTCTCCTTTATAAGGCTTTTTGGGTCAGGGAAGGGTGATGGTGTGGTGGGCATGGGAATGGTGCTGCCCACACAGACCCAACTGAATAGTACAGACAACTTCATTTACATTGCCATTGCTGACTGCTACATGTACGTTTGCCAGTGCTGACTGCTACATTTGAGTTGCCATTGCTGATGGCGGCATGTAAGTTGGTATTATCCAAACTCCTCCCAGATCTTCTGGGAGTCTCCTGCAAATCGTGTGGTCTCCCGTGTCTCCTGTGAGACCACCCCAATCTCCCGCAACGGAGAGGAGTCGTGTAATATCCTCCCCATTAAACCCCCTTAAGCCTTCCCCGCCCCCTGGACTGCGCTCACAACATGACCACGCCCGCCCCCAACCCTGCCTCCCCCACCCCTCGCGTGCATGCCCCGCTCACTGTGTGACCTCAATGACGTCATGCACGTAGCCCCGCCTCTCGCCCCCACCCTGCACGGAAGAACAAAGAGGCAGGTGGGATGTCTGAAGTTGCCAGTGCTGACGGCTACATGTAAGTTGCCAGTCTCTGACTGGTACATATAAATTGCCATCAGTGACTGGTACTTATAAGTTGCCATCGTTGACTATTACATATAAGTAATCCGAGGAAGAGGGCCGGAGTGCGCCCTGAAACATTGTATCATGTTGTTTGCATAATAAATTGTGAGCTACATATGTATGTGTTCCTTCATCTTTCTTTTGCTAATGGATTACCTTGAACCCCTAGGTATATATTGTAGAAGAGTTTCTCTGCAGAGAAGATAGACCAAGCTTCCGTGTGGTACTAGCTCCCCAACACGTCCCTTTAATTTGGGTCTCTTATGCCTTGAATCCTAAGCTTGGATGAGAGGCCTTAAAGCAAGTAGGCAGGGAAAGTGATAGCCTTCCAATACTAATCCAATGAAAGGTCAGGGAGACAACCTTCCCAAGGAAATGCAACCAAGCAGGGAGTGTCAGCCCAGATAAATGACCCAAGGTAAATTGTTAGGACCTTCCATATTGGGGACGTGGTTGGAAGGCTTTTCACTTTATTGCATAATATTGTAACTAAAAACAACCCATGGTTTTTACTGTTTTGCACTAGCAATGATGTTATAATGGGCCCGGAGTGTGCATTGATCATCTCTTTTCTGTTTTGCCCATAGGGTAGGGGGGTTTGGAGAATTGCAACCTACCAATTGTCCGACTTATGGAAATTTTCCATCATGAATGACTGACAGCGATGCCGTGGCTATAGTTTTGTCATGTGTTGTTGACACCTGTTTTGTCGGCCCCCACAACTTTCCGATACTCTGTAAATCCCGGCAGATCTGGGATTTGTCAGGTGTCTGTAATGTGTATGGTCACCTTTAGTTACAGATAATCTTAACATTGCATCCACCCAGGCAGGCAAGCATCAGATAACACCTATCCTCTGACAATTACTGCTAACCTGCTACCCACTACCTTGCTTGATCCCTGATGACTCTTCTGCCTCCATTTCATTTTGATACTTCTGCTATGGAGTTACCTGTATTGTTGCCAACCTTAGTTTACTGTTTTACCTACACCATTGTGCCCCTTATCTAACAGTTGATCCATAGGAAGGCAAACAAAAAAAACAGCGCTAAGAGGGGGAAAACATTCCTCACCACCTTCCCAAATGGCAATTTGATAGGACTCATTTTATTTGCTTTCCTTATGCATTTATTTAAACTAGAGATGGGATTTTGTCCGCTATACTGCAGTGGGTTATTATTATTATTGTTGCTGTTTGTTTGATTCATATAGCGCCAACATCTTCTGTAGCTCTTTATAATTACATGTATACATTTACATCAGGCCCGAAGAGCTACAATCTAAGCACATTTATTTGACACATACACCTATTAGTATGTCTTTATGAATTGTGGGAACAACCGAGTGCCCGAGGAAACCCACAAACACGGGAGGAGAACATACAACATCCTTGCAGATGTGTCCAATAGTGAAGCACGAATTCAGGTCTTTTGCAACTTTTTATCCTGTAATGTCTTGCCTAAGTGAATAATAGTTACTATTATATGTACCTTGCCAATACCTCTCAACTTCTAAGCGGCACAATCAGCCATGTCCCTGACCACCCTGGCTATAACCCCTAATTTGTAGTTTTCTCCTCTCCACCACTGGACAAAACTTGCAGAAGATTTTCCCACTAAAACTATAACCAGCGGGGTTGTGTGTCTCATAACAAAAAATGTAAGATGTTTGCCTGTGCTATTAATTTTAAAAACAAAACTATATATCCTATTAAACTAAAAAAACAGACATGAAAAGGGATATTTCCATGATGTCTTTAGGTAAAGGTTTTATCTTCACAAGCATTGGAACCAGATCACATGTCATCTGCTCCAGACACTGGTCATGTGACTGTCACCAACTGTCATCTTGGCAGTTGAGCTTTGGTGTTTTTGGTGGTGGATTGCTCCAAATTTTGCTCTTGAAGATTTATGCGATTTGGCGATTTATTGCCGATTTGGCAAGTTATTAAAGAGACAAAAAGAAGAAAAAGTAACACCTCGACTGAGAAGAAGACAAAGAGTAACATCTCGACTGTGAAGAAGACAAAGCGTAACATCTCGGCTGATAAGAAAAGTCTGAGAGTAACATCTCGACTGAGAAAGAAAAAGTCAACAGAAGTACATCTCACTATAGGAATATCACAGAGTAACATGCTCGACTGAGAAGAATTGTCGACAGAGTAACATCTCGACTGAGAAGAATAGTCTACAGAGTAACTCTCGACTAAGAAAATAGTCGCAGAGTAACATCTCGACTAAGAAGAATAGTCGACAGAGTAACATCTCGACTGAGAAGAAAAAGTCGACAGAGTAACATCGTCGACTGAGAAGAAATAGTCGACAGAGTAACACCTCGACTAAGGAGAATTAGAGGAGAGCGATTGCAAAAGAAGCCATGGAGAGACGACCCTGCAAGAACACCTGGAGAGGGAAGATGAGATGTAGTGACTATTTAGATATTTCATTTCTCACAGCTCTGTCCCACCTGTATAAAACTAAATGAATGTCAATCCTGTGCCCTGGTAGCTCCCCCTTTCTGTGGTGGTAGTTTTTCCTATTAAACTAACTGACCCATCTACAATATACTACATAAAGTCAAATATGACGACAGGGGTTTTAATATAATATAAAGGAAATGGTTCGAAAAATGACTTTCTCAATCTATTTGAAATATAAGACAAGAGCAATTACTCTGAGGTATATGCCTGCCTTTAATCTAGTACTAGAGTGAAATCAAGCAAACCAACTGTCAAAACTCTGTCACCATGCCAGCTACAGCAGGAGAGTTTATATAATTAATGGACTTGATTTACAGCTAATGGGACAGATCACACAAAAATGGTACATTGGGGTTGGGAAGAATTATACTTTCCAGTATATGCCCTTTAAGGTTATGGAAACCCTAGGCCTAAACCCATCAAATTGGGTCCTAGACTGAGCTGGCCATTTGGGGCTCCTTTGCAGGGTTTGCACTGGACTATTGGGGCCCACCAGGAATCAAAGACCAGGGGCTCACCAGGATGATTTTAGGATTCCCATCTAAAATTTTATATCTTTATTATCACTTTTACATATTTATATTACTCCTACATACTCCTATTGTTATTAAAATGCATTTCTTACCATCCCTTTGGCTCTATATTTAAATTTTAGAAGTTTTCTCAATTATTTCTGGGTGAATGGGCTGTGGGCCCACCAGGAGATTCCCCTGTAATACTATGGGCCAGTCCAACCCGCTATTTTGTTTTATATCATCTTGTATTGTATTGGCTGTAGTACTGTACAGGGCCCCGTGATGTTTACTGGGCCCTAGGCAGGGGGCCTTGTGGACTGTCCTGCTCTGTTTAAGACTGACTCCTGAAATCCTCTTTAATCCTCAGTGGTCTACATCACACTGAGACTAAAGCTAGGTACACACAGTAACGATTTCTTGAAAGATGTACAGACAGGATCTGCAAGATCTTGTCTGCCATCTTTCAAGATCTGCATACACCAGTCCCGAGCGTTCTCCCTATAGCGGAGACTGTGTTTTCTCGGAGACTGTGTGTTTCCATCGGCCCGCTAGACTCCCTATAGGAGTCCTAGCGCGGCCGATGGAAATTTTTCGGCCTTTTTCCGAACGAGTCGTACGGCCGACCCGATCGTTCCGGCCGCGCGCGTCGTTCAGGAAACGAACTTACACACAGTAACGATAAAAAGCCCCCCGATCCCCAGCTTTAGTCTGAAAAAAATTCTCTCCTCGGTATCCATAAGATTTTTGAAACTTAATTAACCACATCAAATTATTAAGATTCAAATATGTCTTAATATGGGCTATTTATAATGCTATTTCTCCTTCATATAAAGGTGCTGCCGTGAAGAAACTCTGCGTGGATGTAGAAGACCTTTCCCGATGACCGTCCGTACATTACAGGTTCCACACCAAGCTGGGAGAAGGTGCGTATGAAAAGTAATGCTGGCTTCTTATTTTCCAGTGAAGGAGTTTGTTGGCCATGAGATCTGACAAAGGAAAAATCTGGAGGAGGCCCATCTTATGGAGAGAGAGCGCTCGCGATTGCGAGCGGTGGCTGGATTCCCCTTCATGTTCCACGTTTATGCCACCTTCCCAGACGCAGGTATGGCAAACTGTTTGTATTGTGAAGGCAGTGTAACCACATTTCCATCAATAAGTTATGGTTATAAAGAGAGTGCTGATAATATACATGTTCTGCTGTCCATCAGGTGTAATCTAAAACTGTAAACATTATCAGCCTTATTATCAATCACCTTATTCTTCACTGATGGTGTCGGACCAACTTCTATATTAGAACAGTTTGTAATATGGTCCTCATGTGGGTAAAGGAAAGGATTAGATATGTCCTGTCCCATCCATCTCTCATTGTGTATTAAAAACCCCTCAACTAAATGCTGCAGAATGGAAGCAATACTGAGATGAATACAGACGCCTCCCTGGGTTTTTTTGTATATATTTGTGCCATCCATATCCATTTGTTTTGTAGATTATTATTTAGTGTATAATCACATATTGCCTTGCTCTATTTTGGACCATCTATTTTAACTGTTTCCCCTGTCTTTGTACAGAGGAGCGCTTTTTTCGTCAGGGAGTTTGCAGGAGGAGGAAGCCTGGAAGGATCTTCTACGGGCTCAGGCCCCTGGAGATCAACGCCATCAGGTAAGTGTCAATGGTATTGCAACTGCACAGATATCTTAAAGGGCATGTCCCGCAATAAAATGAAATTTAACCTATAGGTGCAGCACCCCCTAAACCTCATTTTCGTTTTAACTTACCTTCCCCAAAGAGGCTCCTGAGATACTAACAAAACCCAGTCCCTCGCCGCCTGCTTCCTGGTCACAGCTTCATCTTAAGGTAGCCAGTGATGGCAAGGCCAGGAAGCACCACTACTACTGTGGTGTGCTCAAAACCCGCTCACAACAGCAGCAGGGCGGCACTCTGGCGGCAAGGGACCGAGTCTTGTAAGTATCTTCAGGAAATCTTTGGGAAAGTAAGTTAAAATGAAAATGGGGTTTGGGGGGGGTGCTGCACCTATAGGTAAAATTTCATTTATTGAATTACACAATTTGATCATCCCCTTGTTTTCCTTTCGGGAAAGTTCTATTCAGCGGAGATGGTCTATGGTCTCCAGTATCCCTCCACTCACTTGGAATCATCCATCGGTAATTTAAATCCTTCAATTACATCTCCCAACTATCAACACAGTATTCAATTGATCTCCCTCTTCTACCTACATCCACTGTTTTCTGTAAGGCAGTCAGTGGAACGTTTGGTTGTAAAACTCACACTTCTATCTATCGTGCCAGAGTTAGTAATTAGTCCAGGGCTCGATTGTTCAGGCCAATCAGTCCCACACAACCATTTTTGTTCCATATAGTCAGTGAATTCATTATCTCTTTGCAGGGACATCAAGCCAGAAAACATTCTCCTGAGTGACGATGGACATGTGAGGATCGCCGACTTTGGACTGGTTCGTGGAGAACGTCACCAGAGGGTCACCGGAGTATGCGGAACACTTGACTACAATCGCGCCAGAGGTGAGGAACTAATTAATTTTTATCTAGTTACAGGGAGAGATCTCCAAATTAATAAGACGGTGTTTTAGAGGCCTCAGTATTAAAGGGTATCCTCCCTCTCTAATGTTATCCTTACCTTCTTTCACAGTTAATTGAAGAATGGTGGGTTGGTCACAGTGCTGTCAGATTTTACCAGTTACTAATATGATTTTAAAATGAGAATATTTATAAATCTCTCTCTCTGTTTCTAGATTCTACAAGGAAAAGAATACGGGTTTTCTGTTGATTTCTGGTCCTTGGGAGTCACAATCTACAGGATGGCTGCTGGACGATTCCCATTTTATGCAGGAGAGGACGAAAAGATGGGTGCGAAGATCCATCCTTGAGTCCAGACCACGTATCCCAAGGCTCAGCAGTCAGCGATTACTAAAACTTTCTGAGAAAGGGTTTCGCAGGATTTATAATAAGAAAGCTTGGTTATAGTATTTATACACTTCTCCTGTAAATTTTGTATATACTGGAGATGTTACTAGTCTTTGTAATTTCCCTTCCTGGTATTAAAAACTGTTAATGTTCTTTCCTATAGACTCCTGGAAAGAATCCATCTCGCGCCTGGGAACAGCTGGAGACATCAGGCAACATCCTTCTTCATGAACATTACTTTTTGGGACCCATCTGGGAGAGTGGTGACCCACCGTCTACTTCCCCCCAGAGACATGTTATCAGGGAAATGCCTGGAACCACCCATTCCTTCATGGGATGCTGAGGATGTCTACAAGCACAGGAAGCTCAGGACTCTCCTTTCTTCTGCACCAGTTGGAGGACTTACTCATCACTTCCCCGTAAAACACTCAACTCCCCACCCAGCAACATTATCACCCTTTATATTATATGTATTTCTTATTTGTAAGAGTAAGACGTTTTCTCTCAAACTTGTTATCCTTGAGACCTTAATCTAATTTATAATGTCTTAAACTACATCAAAATATATATAATTTTTTATTTTTTCATAAATTTAACAGAATACATAATTCCATACAATATAACAGACTGATCAATAAGATTATTTAATTTGAAAATCACAGAAATTTTCCAAGGGTGGATCCGTACAGTTCCTGTCAAAGGGAACACTCAGTATCCTCTCAGGGAACCCCTGGAGTAGGGGAAACCACTGGATTAAAATATGATCAATTTGTATCATAATAATGTTTTACTCACACTCCCACACACATAATTATATTGTATATATGTACATAACATGTGTTATATTGAATATAATTTATGTAGCAGATAGAGGAAGAGACAGACAGTAAATAGATTGATAATATGTAGATGATTGATCAAATAGACAGACAGACCCACCACTATCTTATATACACGATACATTGGTTAAGTTATAGATAGATGTGCTAACAAGTAGCCATTAGTGCACATATAAATATTGTTTATTAATATTGTCATTAAATATTGATCTAGGGACAGCCGATTGCCATATTGGAGTCCAGGTAAGGTTTTTTTCTCCTTTGATTCCTTTTATCAAGGGTTTTTTTGCCTTCCTCTGGATAGTAGAAAGGGTTTAAATTAAGTGGACCTTCTGTCTTTCTTCAACCTATAGTAAAGATAGTCTATCTTAATGGATAGTGGTAGTTCTAGGAGCCAACTGCTTCAGAGATTCTACCTACCTTGACGTGGTGGCAGGCTTTGTATCTTTGGCCAAAACTATATTACTGGAAGAGTGGCTGTGGCACAAAACAGTCCAGGGACCAATACGGCTATTTCTATTTTATCATTGGCTAAAGGATAAACTAAAGGGCTCACAAAGTAAATAATAAAGTAATAAGTCAAAAAATAACCACCGGATAAACAGACATTTAAACAGTGTTACCGAGGCAACAGTAATTGATTTAAAAACAGACATGGGTCCTGAAGAATATTATCCTGGTGGGTTTATCAATTAACCAAAGATGTAGTATAAGGGGATTATGATGTATTACTACCCTTACTGGAATAAATGAAATTCATCAGAACTGCCTGTTTGCTCATTGGATTGTTCCTTAAGGACCGTACACTCCAACTGTGCTTAAAATAACTAAGTGCCATTCGTTTCTATTATTCACAGGGAGGTGAGAACGCTTATTCTCACCTCCCTGTGAATAATAGGACGCTCGATGGAGCGTCGGGTAAGGTAAGTTCCAGGTCCCCCGAGCGTCCTATTATTCACAGGGAGGTGAAGATAAGCGTTCTCACCTCCCTGTGAATAATAGAAACGAATGGCACTTAGTCAATTTTTATGTGGTTTAGTGTTCCTTTAATGGTCTTGCAAGTTATTTTCTTATTCTTAACTATTTCACACACCTTTCCCTATCAGGACAACAACAGAGTCACACACAACAATGCAAAGAAGAGATTGCTAGTGAACTCTATTGTACATATAACTATATGGTTCTACCTGCATTCATACTTAATCACTGCCAGAAAGGTCTAAAATTGTTCCAGGTGGCAGTGGGTAAAATGCTCCCACCTTCTTGCCTTCTCCTTCTATACAGTAAGCCAAGCATCTATGGTTAGAGATGAAAGGAACTGCTGGGAGTTTGTGTCACTGTCAGAGAAAGGAGCTGTCCAGCTGCTGCCAATTGTGGCCAAAAATATTTACATTAAAAATCTCAGGATAGAAACTCCTGGTAAATGGTCAGTACCCCATTCCCGTTTAACATCTTGCCACAGAAACAACTGATAAGTGCACACATTCCTTAAACTCTGCAATACACAAACTGGAAGTTTTTTTACACTTTCCCTTTATCTATCTATCATCTATCTATCTATCTATCTATCTATCACTCCATCTGTCGATCTACTATCTATCTACCTTTCTATCTATCGATCTATCGATCTATCTATCCATCTACTATCTGTCTATCTACCTTTCTATCTATCTATCTATCTATCTATCTATCTATCTATCTATCTATCTATCTATTTATCTATCTATCTATCTATCTATCTATCTATCTGTCTGTCTGTCTGTCTGTCTGTCTGTCTGTCTGTCTGTCTGTCTGTCTATCTATCTATCTATCTATCTATCCATCCATCTACCTACCTATCTATCTACATTTGTCTGTCTATCTATCTATCCATCTATCTACCTACCTATATCTATTTATTTATCTATCTCTGTCTGTCTACCTACCTACCTATCTAGCATCTATCTATCTATCTATCTATTGGTTGGGGCAAACTTAGAAGCAGCTAAACTGCAAGTCTGCACCTTTCAGAACTTCCACAGAATCCAGGTTCAGCAGGCAGCAGCAGCTGCAGTTCCACCCCCCACCCACCCCTAGCCAGCAGGCCAGTCCGACCATGCCAGGAAAGAGTTTCAGTAGAGCACTCCCAGTTCCAAAACAATTTAGGCGGCAACTTGTCAGATAAATAATTTTTTACAAATTTTCCCTTACCGATCGCAATGCTGGCTAAGTGGCATTGGCAGGTGCTGCAGCTGCGCTTGGGGTCTTAGACACTTTAGCTTAAGATCCAGTCCAGAAAGAAGGCACTTCATTGGCTGGACTAAGCGCCAATCAGGGCAAGCCACAGGATGCCTCCTGATTGGTCCTGCAGCCACGCTGGTACTGCCCCTCTGTGCGTATGTCACAGACCGGCGTACCGGCGTGGCTGCAGGACCAATCACACTGCAGAAATCCTGAGGCATGCCCTGATTGACGGGAAGTGCAGCCAATGAAGTGCCTTCTTTCTGGATCTTAAGCTGAAGTGTCCAATTGCAGTACCCCTGCACCTGCCCACGATGCACGATCGTCGGTAAGGGAAAATTTAAAAAAAATATATCTGACAAGTTGCCGCCTTTCTTGTTTTATCAGCGGCACGCGCCGGGAGCAGTTTTTTCACACTGCTTCATGGTAGGAGCGGCACTGCCCAACCCACCCTACCTCTTCGTTCTTCCAGGCAGGGTGGGCGAGGGGTCATGACAAGGGAGCGTGGCTATGCTGCATGGCGTCATTGACACCACGCAGTGGGCTGGGTAAAAGCACTAGAGGGTGGGGGAGGTGGGGTTAGGGGCATGGTGTGGGCGTGGCATGGGCGGTCCGCGGGCATGGCAGACATAAAGGGAGTGTAACGGGGAGGAGATTCAGGACTCCTCTGCGTTGTGGGAGATGGGAGTGGTCTCACGGGAGCGCAGGAAGATCCGGGAGTAGTGGGATACCTGGGGCAGGGGGTACCTACCTTATGACCAAACATCATTTTCAGGGTGGACATGCTTCTTAAATAGGCACAGAACTTCTCAGTGACTTCTAATATCCTTATAATTTACAGTAGGGGATACATTATCCCATATATTACATTTGTATTTTTCTGTGACCTTTATAACTTTTCCTTGTACCTTGTACCTTGTACCTTAAAATGGACACAGAACTCCCCCGTGACTCCTAATATCCCGATAAAAAAAAGTGATAAAAATCTCTACCTATGTAGACCTTTACATATATGATACTGATGTGCCTATATTATTATTATGATTATTATATTATAATATTTAGTTAATATTTTGGATTTTGTAATATGAAAAATCTAGAATATATTCAAATCCTTGATGTGTCCGTGATGCAATCTGTGATGTCATTCACTAGTGAAATAGCATTGAAATTTGATATCCCTCCTATGATGTCATAAAAACCAGTAAAACATTTTGTTAATTTGTGAGACAGCGATGAAGCAGGACGTTTTTAGCAACTTTTCTGCATTTCGCTGAAACTTTTGCATTTTTTCCATCTTTTTTTACTCTACAGTTCCATCCCATGTTATATTTTATCTTCTTATGGTGCTCGTGTTGGATTTTCTGTACCCGGTAACTGGTTATCTTCATTCCTAAGTTCACCGTTCAGTAAGTACTTCATCCTTTATTTTATTTAAAGGGTAACTGTAACTGTATTGAATTTTCCTGAATTGTTTTTAGCCATGTGACTAGCTTATACTCATGTGACCAGCTTATAGTCATGTGACCAGCTTATAGACATGTGACCAGTTTATAGCCATGTGATGGTTGTGACCATCTTATAGCCATGTGACCAGCTTATAGTAGTGTGACCAGCTTATAGCCGTGTGACCAGTTTATAGCCATGTGATGGTTGTGACCATCTTATAGCCATGGGACCAGCTTATAGTCATGTGACCAGCTTATAGCCATGTGACCAGCTTATAGCCATGTGACCAGTTTATAGTCATGTGACCAGTTTATAGCCATGTGATCAGCTTACAGTCATGTGATCAGCTTATAGTCATGTGACCAGTTTATAGTCATGTGACCAGTTTATACACATGTGACCAGCTTATAGTCATGTGACCAGCTTATAGCCATGTGACCAGTTTACAGTCATGTGATGGTTGTGACCATCTTATAGCCATGTGACCAGCTTATAGCCGTGTCACCAGCTTATAGCCGTGTAACAAGTTTATAGTCATGTGACCAGCTTATAGCTATGTGACCAGCTTATAGCCATGTGACCAGCTTATAGTCATGTGACCAGTCTCTGCCTGCATTAATTGGCTCCACATCCCAAATCTCAATTTTTACAAAATGTTTGTCCAGGTTCTTCCTGTTTCCCAGCATTAAGTATTAACTGATCATGTTTCTCCTCTGGGG
>JAACNH010005235.1:0-20992 GCA_019447015.1 Hymenochirus boettgeri | reverse complement strand
GATGAGAAGCTTAGATCAAGAGAGGCAATCATTAAATATATATCTTAATAAGACATTAGTTATCTATTTAACATTTGAAAGCTAACATCTGATTGTTTGGGCAAAATTAGCACCATTTTAAACGATAAGAACTTTTTGAATCTCCCTGTTAGACTATATTGACCTTTGTTTCTGAGGAAGTAGATACGATGTCTGTAATCAATTTCCTGTTTTAGTCCCCATATAATCACGTGTGTTCACTTTGTTTTGGCACTTGATAAAGGGCACATGTCTCTCGAAACATGTTTTGTGTATACTTGTGGTATAAACACATAATTCTTCACAGCGCAGTCTGTGTTCGACTTTGGTTTCTCCACATCTTCTACTTTGGATTATATATTTATAGGAATTGTGTGGAATATTCCCTGGATGGTGGATAGAAACCCATGCTTGACTATAGAACACCCACACTCACCCACTAGTCACCCTTCAGGAACGTATACATTCTGTCACACACATAGCTGGATCTCTCACCTCTGTAATCAAGAGCATTTTGGAAAAATGATTTGTTCAATTTTATAAAAATGATCCATTTACCTTGTTTGCTTAATGATTCCAGGTGGGTTCCTGGACAGACAGCGAGTCCTGGCTTTATGGAAACGTTCTATAACAATACAAGTTCGAAACAGACGAATGGCAGCCCACGTAACCCTCGCAATGTGAGAGTTCTGAATCTCAGGTATATCTGGTAAAAAAGACGGGTTAATTCTTATTAATTTATTTGTTTTACGGGCCATGGTTGGGTTGGATGAAAAATGGATCCAGCGACTTTTGGGCTGATTTTCAAGAACAGGGATGTCAGATGGTCAACAGAGATCTGTCAATTCCTACTGAACAGTCCGGAGAAGGTGGAGTATCAGGACAAACCAAAACGAATACAAATATGAATGTATTTACAGTTGTAGAAAGTTCTTACAGTGTGACTAGGGCAAATCCTGACTGTGTACCAGCAATGCTTACATGGTTTTTCCATAAAGCTAAAACAGCAACCACTGCCATTAAAGGGATTGTCACCATAATAACCACATTTCTCTATTTGTGGTCATGAAGGCTTAAATGAAAGGGGACTTGACTCCAACAACTCCCCTCCCATGATTGTAACACAGGGTGATGACCTAAAGCACTAGATCATAGGCAATACTTACCTAAAGTTTTGCTCACTAGTTTGACCCTTCCCCCAGGGTCGGCCTATGAAATATGCGCTCTGCATGAAACCCACCTTCCCAACTCTCTTAGAGATCTCTGCATGAAAAAACAACATGTTTAGTTTGAGTGATAGCCCCTGTCCACTAGATAGAGCATGCTCAGTCGTTTAAGTGGCCCTGTAACTGAGCACACTCTACTTACTATGTTAAACCAGATTTGAAAATGATTGACAATCAGTGAAGCAGATTCTAAGCTCAGTGCATATGACATTCTGGTAGGTGAGCTTCTAAAGTAACGAGGTTTGTAATGTGATTCTCTATAAAACAAGTATTTGCAATCTCATTTATACCAGTGAATGTTTATTCCAGAGCTGAAACAAGAGTGTCCATTCATTCTACAAGGGAGGATTTATTTCAGCATAATTAATCTTCTAAAAAAGTATTTATTTATTATTTATAAATTGAAATGAACATTAAACAGAAAGTCTAAATATAATGTTGCTGTGCCATAAAGTCATATGGGTGATTTAGTATTTATTCCATTTCCAGAGAGACAACCTTCTATTGGAGAGAGTATGAGTAATGAGTCGCATCTCATTGGCTCGTCAGTCCTGGGAAGTTACGGGACCTCCTGCTGAAGATGTCATGAGTAATGACCTACATCTCATTGATGGAAAACCATGGTCAGGTGAATATACATAACTACTCCTTAAAGGGATATAAAACACATCCTGCTTTCCTTGCCCAATGTATACGTGTTATCTCACTGGATCCCCTTGGATATGCACACTGTGCATGTTTCATCCTGTCAGTCGGCAGGGTTGTTTTTAGTACATAGGCTAACTAACAAATAGCTAGAGCACCTACGTTAAACCATGGCGCCAGTGTTTTCCTCCCTAGCAACTCCCTGTCAGCTTTTACTTGCTGTGTGTAGATCTGATCTCCTGTGTTCTGCTGTAATTTGTAACATTGTAGTGAGTAGAGACCCTGAACTCACTCCCCTACTTGGATACAATGTTACAAATGAACTGAAGTGTGAAGAAGGAGGGGAGGATGAGCTCAGCTAATAGTACTGAGGAGAACAGTTCTAAAATGCCAGGTAAAAGCTGCGCTACAGACTTTATAACAGTGACCCTGTGACTAGCAGCCATGAGATCAACTATCCCTGCCTCTTCTTCTTTCCACCCAACTCTCCATTAGAACTTAGCCAGGTGAGGAGTGAACAATTCAATGGAAGAGACATGGAAAGCAGGTACATACTGTTACTGCACAGAGCACTTGCCACTGAAGGGTTAATGGTAATACTACTGCTGGAACTGAAAGTGGTAATGGCAATACTCTTGGAGGGCTAGGCCACACAAATCTCTCTGAGCTTTCCTACACTGAATGAAACTGGTAGCTGCTGGTATCTATCTTTTAGAATATCTCAGTTCGAGAACTGATTTGAGGTCTGTAAGTAAAATGGTTTCTGGTTTGGGGCTTCCTTCAGGATACGTAAATCTTGTTTTAGGGCTGGACATGCTTTAAAATGTGCAAGTTATTATTAAATTAATTTTTTCATTTTAGAGCAATATTTATTTTAGTAACAAAAACTACTGATAATGCTTCATGTTTTTATTTCATCTGCCTAAGGGCAACCTACAAGGGAAGCAGGGGGAGCAACCACAGGGGACCCAGGAGCCAGGGGGCCCATCTTTTTATTTTCCCAATGACAGATATAGCCTCCCCAGAAAATACTGTGATGAACACAAGATAGGGGCCCCATCATAGTTTTGCTGGGGGCCCAGTGATTCCTAGTTTTGCCACTGATCCTTATTGGACCAAGCATGTTAGATATGATCTTGCCTATAAACTTAAGAAAAGTATGATCAATATAAGATCACATATAAGACAAAGTTAACAATACAATATACTGTCAAAAGTTACAGTATCCAACGTGTGTTGGAATGTTTGTTGTTTAAAGCAACAATAATTAGATGGGCATTTTGTAAAGCACAATTCCATTCTAAAAATAGTTTTTCTGACTGCTCAGCCTTGATTAAATAGAGGTTAGGCTGGGTACACACAAGAAAATTATTTGTCCTGACCGAGGTTCACTACTAGCGAACGCCTCGGTTATGAGTCGGGACAAATGTCTGATGGTTGTGGCAATAGCGGCCACGGCCGACAGTTCTCACCACTATCGGTCAGTCAAAAATATCTTACCGGGTGTACCCAGACTACAGTAAAGTCAACTAATCATTTCTTGTCAGTTCAGAAATTGGTGAGGAAAGGAGGAGAACTAGAGAACTCACTGAGCACGTGTGTAATATGTAAAAGTGTCCAGGACACCCTCTGGTAGGAGGGCTGCAGAAATCAATCAAGCCACAATAAAATAATTTCTGCACAATGTTTGATTTAAGAGGTGAAAGAAGAGTTGTATTTAAGTAATGAACTATAGAATCAGGCTGATTTAAATTTTAGCTTTATTCTCATTTAAAAATGGCAGCATATAGGTAAGGTACTTTGAATAATGCATAAATGTGCTACTCTGTTCTGGGTTTATTAGAGACAAAAAATGTAACTAATAAATCAAGCTCACTTCTAGCTTGCCCTTTGTTTAGTTTGAGATTCAAAACTAAAGGAGAACTAAATCCCATTTTTAAAAAAAATACTAGTAATAGAAAAATATCACCCGTAAAAACAGAGATGAACTATAAAACAATAAATGGTATTAATTTATATGTAAACCCATAAGGAAATGGAATAAAATAACCGTATGTGTGTGCATTGTCTGGCCACACCGCCTTGTTTCTGTAAATGATCCCTTGCCCATAATACTGATCTGGGCTGTAGGGGGATTGGCTAGAAATACTAGTGAAAGTGGCCTGCTAAGTTGCTGTTGTAAATTAGGAATGGGCGACTGAGAAGAAAACTAACGGTCCAGTGACAAAACTGTGAGACTAGAGGCCTAATGAATGTAATGACTCATTGTTAATATTGTACTTGGTTATTTTTAGGGAAGCTTCTAACTGTGATCAGCCATTGTATACAGTGCTTATGAAGACAGAAGCCAAGATGAGTTAGCTGTGTCGGCTTCCAAATTCACAGGTGATTTAGAGAAAAAAAAAAATGTGTTTGCCATATATTGCTAAGATATTCTAGATTACCTGATTAGTCTAAGGCTAGTACACACAAGGAGACATTTCTGCAACAACCGTCCAATCGTTTTTCCACCAAATTGGATGAAACAACTATTGGATATGGTGGAAAATTACGGACGATTCTGTAGTCTTCTATGGACCACACAACGATTGCGCGTGAAAGATTTGAAGTTGTCGTTAATGCTGAAATAGCTACCTGTGTGTTAGTTTTGTCATTTTGTATTTGTCTGCTTTCCTTATGAAATAGCCCATGAGGAATTCGACTACCTCCCATTAGTGCAGTTTTTAATGGGCCGTGTTTGTTGCGGGTGGATTGCTTTGGTTGCGCCAAAATTTCTAGGTCCAGCAGGACGGTTTTGTCCACAGAAAGATTATCTGATGGCTTACCGTGGTAATCTTTTTGATGGGAAAAATGCATAGTGTGTGGTTATTAAGTTTAATTCGATGAGCAGATAAGCATCTATCTAACGCCCTGGACAATGCCTATATTTTTTGTGAGGAATCCCATTGGTTAAATACTATGGCATTGAACTGTGTGTCAGATTTTCATTACTGTTTTCTTGTATCCTTAGACTTGCGTCCATTATTTCGGATTACCTCGAGGTCCATCCTGCATCCCAGTTGCATTAATGACACGGCGTGCTTAATTACCACAATTGTACAACTTATGGAAACTTTCCTAGGGGAGGGTGCCCCCCTCTCTTTTGTGGAGAGAAGCTCATATCTTTATAGAGAAGGAATACATCGCAACAGAACAGAATCAGGAGAGGATGAAATTGTTAGCAAAAGTAAAGTAGCTCCATTTTCTCTTATTTTTTACGATTAAATGTGTTTCATGGCCAATAAAATCCAAGAAATATTCTTTTCTAATTGTTGAGGAGATACGGATTTTAGAGACAAGTTGCAATTGGTCTTTTATTAACCAATGTATCCATGACATTAAGTTAACTTGTTTATAATTATAAGAATTCTCCAAACATTTAGGGCAATAGATTGGTCATCATCGTCTACCCATCCTTAATATATAAGTGGGAATCCAGGTCTATCATCTTCCATGGCGAAGGGGCACAGGGACAAACATTTGAACCTAAATTACTCGGGGCAGAGAAAGGCACAAAAGGGAATGACTGAATATTTATATGCGTGAGAACTAGATATATGTATATAATACGGGAAATGTGAGAATGTTCATTACTGTGTACTTATTATGGTAGTCGGAGTGGGTGATGTGGTCAACTCTGGCCAAGGCAAACACACTGGAGTGCGTCTTGGAGGGCTCGACTTGTATTGGGGTTGGTGGTCATAACTCAGGTGAGTAGTAATAAATGTGTACGTATAGTAAACGAGCGTAAGTAAGTGTAATAGGTGCGGTAAAAGGGTAACTTAAGAGTTATGTGAGTAATAGAGAGGAGTAATAAGGAAAACCCCAGCACGGTCTGGAACTTTGTAGGTTTCAGCATCATTACACATTTCTACTCTCAGCTATGAAGTTGCTAATATATTGACATGTTGAAGGGAACATTAGCCTCAGACATATCTCAGGATATTGACTTTCAGACTCATAAATTCATCAGATTTAAGGAGGAATTATTTGGCATTAAACAGAACTGCAAAACAATAACTATCAGACATGGACCAATCAGAAAGTCCATCAGGTCTGTCTGACCCTGGTTGCTTTCTGGAATATGTGGGTAACAAGGTAAGAGCTTGGTGGCAAGTTAGAATTGTATTTTTAATAAATCCTTTGTAATTCCTACAGGCTCGTCATAATGCCTTAGTGCACGGCAGAGGCATGTCCTGCAGGCTCTGTTGCCAAGTGGGACAATGATGGATCTGGATTTCTGGAACTGGATGAAGTTGAGTCTGTGTTGTTGAAGTACAAGGAGGGGATGGAATCCGAGCTCATGGCTAAAGGTAGGACATATTCTGCCATTCTTACAAATTCCCTATTCTTCATCCTGTTCTAAAGAGAAGGAAGTTGCTCCTATTGTGAGCCCAGGCGGATTACTTAGATTATGTAATAGGAAGGAAGTTTATGTCCTATATAATAACATGCTAAAAGATAAATGGCATCTTAGAATTGCTATTGAATATAATAGCCCAGCCAGGTCACTCTCTGGATGGACATCGAACGACCATTACATTAGTTATGATGCATTACTGTAATAGAGATTCGATTTTGATATATTACAATGGAAACATGATGGTTTCCTCAACAGGAAGGGAAGCATTAAGTCCTCTCAGCCCAGAGGAGCAGAAGGAGGCTTCCGTTTATGAATTTTCCAAGTACATACTGAATGGACCAGTGAGCTGCCTGGCCCCAGTGAAGAGGTATTTGATAGTTGGTGGAATTCCTGACGTCCAGCGTGGAACGTTCACAGGCAGAGAAGTGCGAGGGGCTTCCCGCAGGAAATGGATTCAGCAAATCCAAGAGGCAGCAGAGAAGAGTGGAGGGAATCTGCAACCGTGTACAAAGCTGTGTTTCAAGCACTGTATAAGGTAAATAGCAGAAAAGACATATAAGTTACACTTTGAAGGAAAACATGTCAAAACACAATGTTATAAAGTGATGTGATGTTATTTTGAAACTGCAACTACCAGCATGCCTTGTTTCCAAGGTTCAACATTACTGGATGTGTTGGAACCTTGGTAATGAATAGGTGAATATAAGGAAGAAGGTTACACTGTGTAAAGCCTCAGTTACTGATAAATAAAACACACAGCAAGTCTTGTTTGTCTTCTATGTTTATACAGTATATACATATGGATTCAACATAAAATGTGATTTTTCCTTCCCCCAAGAAAGTTAAGGACAAACATACAATATCATTCATTTTTACAACTGTGGATGCTAGCAGCGTTACCTACGGCCTGCCACTAGAGGTCCCTGTAATGTTAGAAAAAGGAAAAGTTTCTCCCAGTTTTCCTCTAGAGGGGGTGAGATTTTTACACAACGCTCACTATAAATATTATTGAATGATAGCCCCCTGGTTTCGTTAACTCATACTGATGAAGGAGGGTGAAACCCCCCCCAAACATTGTAGCGGTGTTGTGTGGTTTTCAATAAATGGGTTAAGTACCCTTAATATCCAATTTTGGAATACTTACATGTGCTGTCCTGTTTTGATTGCAGGTGATAGTGGTGAGCGTGGCCGGGCGTTTGGGACTCGCACTGTGAAAAATGTATCCCTTAGTGGTGAGAGTGCGGCTATGTATTGATGATGATTTTCATTAACTCCGTTCATCATCACTGGAGTATTTATTTTAGTCTCATATTTGTAGTTTCATTGAAATTTTAATATCAGGTAAACTAAAGAATGTCTGTAGCAGATACATAATGTGTGATTTCTATTTCTAGGATGCAGAGACCATGGAAATAATAAAAAGATTAGCGCTAACATAGGTTTCCTGGAGCAGCGCTTGGTGGGAGAAAGATTCACAGAGGTCATACGTTATGTAGCGTGACTGCAGATGACACTGTGTATGTTCTAAGAAGACACTGCATAGAGATATGAAGGGAGTGAGGTAAGATAATGTCGGAATCAATCCTTTCTAAATAGGATATTGAAATTAATGATTCAATACTGCTTGTGTTCCACCAATCCTGGGTGTGCACACAGGAGAAGGGTTGGATCCTGCACACCTAAACATCAGGTAAATCAAAGTAATTATTCCATGCTGGGTGGTCTGATGCTCTGTAGCCAACAGACAAATTCATAAGAGGTAAGATAGGCAACCAGTCTTAGTAGTGGAAAGTGTCCTTTTAATCGTGAGTTCGGAACCGTGTGGCTCCTTCCTCAGACCAAACAAAACTGAACAATACAAGTGCATAGTGCTATAATAGAGTTCACATGGTATAAGATGGCCACTAGAGGTCAAAGTTAAAAATCACATGTTCTATACAACAATATCAGATAAAAAGTGCTAAATAAAGTGTCAAGTGCTAAATTGTTATACATATCAAGTGACAAAAGTGTAAAAATCTCATAGGATGATTTAAAATATAACGTAGAAACCACGTATGAAGCAATGTAAAAAAGAATAACATACTAATACACTACTAAAAGATACCAAACTGTTATATATATATATATATATATAGAATACTAAAAGGTATTACATAAAGTGATCCATAAGAGGAATAAAACCAACATGTAAACACAAACTTACTAATCAGACCATGTGCCCAAAGTGGGCATGATGTAAAGGAAGCATGAATAAATAAATACAGATACATAGATTAAGGATATGATACATAAGATGAGAGTGATAAAATTGTCATAAATAAAAATAAATTATGTTTGGTAAAAAACATGTAAGTCCTAGGTTCATATTAAGACCTCTGGGTTGCACTGCATCTAGTTTGAAAATCCACAGGCTTCTCTAACGAACACATGTTGTTCTGTCACCACCCCTACTGTTCATAGGTACCTGATCAATCACCATGGCTTGAGGTTGGATACTTGGTGTTCATGGTGCAAAAATGTGCGGCCACCGGCGGTATTTCACCTTTGGGGACATTCTCATTATAAACTTATGAAGTGCTATTCTAATGTCACTCTTGTGTCTTTGTAGCCTACGTTTAAACAGGGCTATTGTTTTCCCTACATAGATCAGGGAGCACGGACATTTAAGCATATATACGCAATATTCCGTATTGCAGTTGAAATATCCTTGTATATCAAATTTTTTACCTGAGTATGGGTGTGGAAGTTTACCAACTATCATGGAATTGCATAGTTGCAATTGGGACATTTGTAACAGCCGTTTTTTGTGAGAATCTGATGCTTTTGTGTTTGTATTTAGGGACCGGATCTGCTTGTATGAGCGAATTGTATAAAGTTTTGCCTTTTTGTATACCATCAGTGGTTTACGTCTGGTATTTAAATCTAGAGTATTGTCATCTGCTATAATGGGCCAGTATTTGTTCATGTTGTGCTTGATATGGTCAGAACTGGTATTGTAACTTTGGACAAAGGAACCCCCTTGTCTCTAGTTACTCTAGGGGACATTATCCGTTTATCCAGCCTTTTTAGATTGTGGGATTGATGTCCCCTTACCTTAAATTTGTTTGTCAATTGATATGTATAACATATTTAGCACTTGACACTTTATTTAGCACTTTTTATTGATATTGTTGTATAGAACATGTGATTTTTAACTTTGACCTCTAGATGGCCATCTTATACATGTGAGACTCTATTTATAGCACTATGCACTTGTATTGTTCAGTTTTGTTTGGTCTGAGGAAGGAGCCCCACACAGATTCCAAAACGTCACGATTAAAAGGACACTTTCCACTACTAAGACTGGTGTGCCTAGCATGTCTTACCTCTTATAATCCTGGGTGTGCAGAACAAAATACCTGAAATAAACTTGGGTCACATACTGTAGTGCGAATGTTCTGTTTTCATTTTGGCGCTCACTATTTTAACCTGCAGGCGATACAATAAAAGCCCTAAAATGGCAGATCAGCGCAAAACAAACGCACTACCCAATTTATTACAGGGTTAACATGGGTTTTGCACTGATTTACGGGGCTGCGTGGTTTTCAAAGCCTTCCAGAAATAGAGCTGCACACTCGGTCCAAGTTAAGTTTGCGATACTATATAGGGTATGTATTCAGTGGAGGAGTATGATAATATTTTCTTCCTGACTGCGATCCTGCAATGCAGCAAATCTCGAAAAGGATTATTACTTTGCCGGCTCTCGGGCAGGAAAGTAACATGGCTTGAGTAGAGCTTACCCTGTACCTCTCTGCCGATGGACTATCTTAATATCATAATTGCCAACATTTCTGAAAAAATATCTACTGATACTTTGAAAAAAGTGGAATGCACCACCACCCTAATTTTTGGCCATGGCACTTTAAAAGCCCACCTTTAACTAAACTATTGTACAGCACCATAAGTATTTGAGTGGGTGTCCTCAGTTCCCAGCCCAGTGGGACACGTAAGAGGTTTGCTGCTCAAAAGTTTTCCCTACAGAATAACTAGGGCCCGGGCAAATTCTCTGGCTGCTCTTGTCCAATTGAAAGACATTACAGGACAAAATAGAGAGTGGGTTAAAATGTTAAAATTCAGACTATCCTGAAAAATCAGGGACTGTTGGAAACTATGGAACCCTATTTAGCTTAGGTTAGTCACATGTAGGGAGATTCAATAAAAGTTCTTATCATTAAAAATGGTGCTAATTTTGCCACAAACAATCAGATCTTATTTAACATTTGAAAGCTAACATTCTGATTGGCTGGGGCAAAAAACTTAAAAATTAAATCTCCTGAAGTGTGACAAAACTCACACAGAAAGTCCTGTTAAAAAACAGTTACAGAAGAGAAGGCCAATGTGCATCTATATTTAAAGGGTAATGTGGTCTCCAATTCTTCCAAACTAGTAAGGATTATATATAAAGCCTTCCATCACAAAAGTTTCAAAATAAAACCTAAATCACATCTCTAGATGAAAACATGTGAGAAATTATTGCTGGAGAAGGTCAGCAATATACTTCCTGATTGAAACTCTTCCTGTTTTCAGCACTGTGACCAGCCGTCTGCATTAATAGGCTCCCCTTCTCAACTGTCAATTTTTTCCCCAGGTACTCTGATTTCCCAGCATTAAGTGTTTTACTGAGCATGCTCTCCCCGGGGCAGAGGGTCTGCAAAGTTAAAGTGATGTCACTCAACCTACTAGAAGCAGGAAGTTTGAATATTCATCTTGATATCATTTCTCACAGAGATGTGATTGTCGGCTCATTATAAAGTATATACTGCATGCTTTCATTTAACCCTAACTTGTTTGGAGACCACAGTTGCCCTTTAAGGATTGGGATTGGGTCCCTGGTACCCAGTGTTCTATAAAGGACAGCAATTATTTGCAGAGCCCCAAAGAAAGCTACATTTCCATAATTCTGTTTTGGCTTAAATTGGGCGTAAATCATGGATGAATGGGGGATTGAACAAATCTCCCATACCGTTAAATGCATCTTGTAATATAGATTATCTACATCTGAGCTATTAATGTGTTAATTTTCATAGAAAGATCTAGTTTTTCTTTCCCCCTCAATATTCTACCTGTGTGTTTTTTTGTTTGATATGATTCTCTATTTGGACCCAGCTTTGCAGAAGTGGACAGTGGGTTACACAGCAAGTTCCACGTGTTCAGTATCATGGAAAATTCAGTTCTGGAACACAGACCGACCTAAGGAAGAACGCAAAGGTCCCTTATGTCTTGCCTCTGGTAGATGTGCAACAGCGAGTGTTTGGTACCTCTCCATTGACCACTCAGGGCCTGTGAAAGAAATATCTCCTGACACACGAGATCAGCTTTTATCAGGTATGTGTAGAAATCAGAAAATGTCTTGTCAGTAATATGGTCAGATCTGCAAATTAAATTGTTCATTGATTTAAATAAGAACTAAATTCACTTAAAGAACTAAGCTAAAATATAAACTAATTAAATGCTACCAGGTAACTGTATCTCTCACCTCTGAAACCAGCAGAATCAGAGTCTATTTAATGCTAATTCTAAATCTGATTGCGAGTAGATCACAGACCCAGATACATAGCTGCTCAACCCAAATAATTCTCTGGTCTCCTTTCTCCTTCCCCTGCTTTTCTGCCTCCCTGTTTACTGGGTTACCTGCTTGTGGCAGCTGCCAAACTACAGGGGCGAAGTTTGGTATACACATCCCCCTCCCAGTGCAACGCAAAAAGCTGATTGCAGAATGTAGTAAAAGTACATGCAATCAGTTGTTTAAAGACCCATACTGACACCCCCCGCCGTGCAGCATCGGTAATTCCGTAGCCACTGTGCCTATGTCCTTTCTATAATCTACAATGAGCGATCAGACAGTAAGTTGTTACTCAGTAGGAAGGATGGCTGCAGAAATTAGGAAATAAAAGAAACCTGTTGGTAAGAATGAGAGGTAGGATAGTATGTCCTTCCTACGGTAAATTATAGATCTTTGTAAAGCAGTTTTCTGGGTTATTTAATATAGCAGTAGTGTGTATAATAATATATATATAAATATATATATATATATATATAATATATATGTACATATAGGGCTGTGTTCGCTTTCTAAATCTTAACTTTAACTCTATGTTCTTTATACGGGGGTCGCTAATACTTTAAGCTCAGGATATCAGCACATCCAATTGGTAAAGGAACTTCTTCATCTTATAAGCAGCGCACTTGCCTGGATTTACAGTCGTGCTCCTAACATCAGGACCATCACCAATACCTAATGGAGCCCAGCAGCACAAAGTAAGCCCAGTCACTGAAGAATTGAAATTGTCATTTACACACTCATAGTAGTAGATTCGTAGTATTTATTATGGAAAGTAGAATGAAAAAAAGGCATTAACTGCATTTAGAAAAATACATTTCTTTACTTAGTAGGGCTATCGGGTCCAGTCGAGTAAGAAAATGTAGGAGATTAACAGGAGCAGTTAAGGTAGATACATTAGGCTAAAATTGTACAATTTGCCCAGGTGAGTGGCCAAATGTGCACTTCCGTTTTATTCCTGGTTAAAGGATGACTCGACAGTTGTAAATGGGTCTTATCAGTATTGGATTGATTGGTTGTATGTTTAGTGACCAATCTTATGACCCACATTCAATCTGTTGTCAAATAGCTGAATTGTATTATGGATCAACGTATTGCTACCTGTGGGGACAATTATTCATATGGCATACTTGGTATGCTAATGCTGCAGATTTACACAAGTTACACACGTGAAAAGCATGATTGCAATGTAGAATGTTTCACGTGTGTTACCATGCATTGCTTGGTGATTTGGCAATATTCTGTTATCGGTGTGCATGCGATCCACACTAACGCAATGATCACATCGTTGAAAAAAGTGTGGCCACGCACATTGAAAAGACTAGCATTAACCCATTGCGATCGGAAGTGCATGAGAATTGGGTCAGTGTGGTCTAGCTGTTACTGCATATTTATATGGATCCAAAGCTTTTTCTCTTCGCACTCCTTTTGTAAATCTGCTAAGGTGCTGTAATCTCCAAACTGCTAACCACAAAACACTCGGGAAATCCAATACATGAAACTGTGGAGAGAGCACTCTCATGTTACATGCAGGCATAGAGATCTGATCAACATTAACCCTGAGCTGCCGTGAGTGATGTGTGAGACTGGGTTTATATACAGTACTTACTACTACTGCACTGTGATGGAGATTAGTGAGGAGAAATTAGGAAATCCTGGAGGCGTTAGCTGATATCAACCTTTCAATAATATTATATACACAGGACTGATTGTTCCATAATTCCATATACGGAAATGATAGTTCAATGTGCCATACATGGTCTAAGTTTATCAGCTTCTCTTACTGTAGTAAAGGGAACCGGAAATGGACATTTTCTGTCTTCACGATAGGTCCCGATACCGACAATATTCAGCAAATTGTCAGATCACTGTCAGTGTCACAGCTCTGACTTTGAAGGACACTAATGATATTGAAGGGAAATGTGGATTACACGGAAAAGAGAACATTAGGCTGGGAACAAATGGCCAAATTTTTCATCTCGACCATTCGGAGCTAGCTAGCAGTTGGCTGGGACAAGCAGCAAATGTCTCCTATGGACCGCACAATCTGCGGTGATTTACCGACATTGGTCGCTGGACCGCCGCCGAAATCACCCCAGATTTTTCAGCCCAATGAACCGAACACAAAATATCGGTCGGTTGGGCCGAAAAATCTGCTCGTATGTACCCAGCCTTAATGAAGATACTATATAACAAAAGTGATATTTGGCTAACTGTGAATATATGGCAAGTACAGAAATATAATATTATTATATGATGCATATATAATAGAATATATGGATGTATTTGGTCATGAACATCCTTCGGGATTGTTCAGTGTTTACCCATTCAGGAATCCCACCTTGAAAATCCTGCGCTTGCCCTGGAGAGGCAGTTTCCCTGGCTGGTCGATGTCTTCTTATATCATTTATCATAAAGTTTTTTTAGGAAAAAGCAAATAAATGAATAATGCAATGTTTCCTTGTTTTATGTGCCCAGGATTATGTATTTCGCAAAATGATGAACACGATAATAATACAGGGTGTCTAATGTATTCAAATCTCCACCCACGCTACGTAGGCGGGATAACCTTTTCAGGTTAGTAAGAAGCAATCAAATTCCATATGCCCTATACGCCTGACCAAACACGTAATAAAACCAATCATATTCCATATACTCTGTACGCCTGACCAAATATGTAAATCATATTCCATATACTCTGTACCGCTGACCAAATATGTAACTAATCATATTCCAGATACCTGTACCGCTGACCAAATATGTAACTAATCATATTCCAGATACACTAATACTGCTGACCAAACACGTAATAAAATCAATCATATTCCATATACTCTGTACCGCTGACCAAATATGTAACTAATCATATTCCAGATACTCTGTACCGCTGACAAAAACGTAATAAAATCAATTTATTCCATATACTCTGAACTGCTGACCAAACATGCAATACAACCAGTCATATTATTTACTTGTACCGCTGACCAATCAGTAATATAGCTCATCTCCCACCCATTTCCCACTTATTAGTTAACATTTCCCCCATCCATGTGGTACTTCGTTACCTTGTTGAGACAACTATCAAGTTACCTTGATTCTGTTTCACTCCATCAGTAGACAGACATTAATTTAACTATTAGCAGTCCGAATATGGATTTTCTGTCGCATTAGTTTTAGAACATGGTATGTTGCATGTAGCCCATTCATTGAAAACTATAATAGGAATCTGCAGCAAATGTGCAATGCAATCTTTTCTCCTTTCATCTAGATGTCCTACTATTGTTTCAATAATGTAGAAATTTTGTTTGGGTGCCATTTATATATTGTCTATATATTATAGAGGTCATTTGTAATCATGTCAGTTATTATTAATTTTTTATTATAATAGATTTAAATAGTAGCAAATCTTCTGGGCTTTACAATAACATAGTCATACATGTAACATACAAGAGTAGTACATATTATACAAAGTCATACATATTACATAAAGGGCAATGCATATAATACAAGTACATGCAGCAGTGTGGGGCAAAATCACAAGTTAATTTACAGCAATTTAGAGCAATACCGTAACACTATAGGTCCCTGCCCAAGTGAGCTTACAGTCTAGACCAACCCATATGCATATGTAATGTTTTAATAAAGGGTATGTCCACCCCTAATATAAGTTTTAGTATGTTATTCAGGGTTCCATAGGTTATATTTTGGATAAAAGATTAAATAATGTTCAGACGCAGAGATATACTTACAACTGCACGATCCACCGCCACTTGCTCCTTCCATTGGCTGGCTATGTGCTTTTTTTCCGTTCAAGAACAGCGGCAGTGGAGGCTTGTCCGGTAATAGCATTCAGCCATTGGCCATGACCGACTGCCTACCAGGAAGTAGCAGGGAGCCGCAGCAGTTAATTGTGGAGGTTGTAATATAATTTCTCTGTCTGGGAACATTATTTAATTTTTTGAGCAAAATGAAACCTAGATTGGGGGGCCCTGAATAACATACCAACAATTTTATTAGGGGTGGACATACCCTTAAGCAAGCAATGTCTCTGAGAATAATTCACTTTATTTATACTTGGTTTCTACAACATGGACAGGGATTACTTGTTTAAGTGTCAGAAGCTCGGAGGTCATCACAACAGATGCGTATGGAGAGCGTCACATGCTGTACCAATTCGAAACCAGCAGGACGGCGTTGGGTGCTGGACATTAACACCGGGCAGTGCAAGGAGCTACTGCCCATGAATATCAAGATCTACAAAAAATGCTCCAAATGCTGCAAGAAGCCTTCTATGAAATTAGAGGATCAACAATTCAGTGAGACCCAGAGAAAGCCTGTACTAGGTAGGAGACATGACTAAAGTATAGTATAGTATTTGAGGTTGAATAAAGACAAAGTCCATCCAGTCCAACCCATTAGCAATCCTCATTTCCTGCCTAAACTGTTGATCCAGAGGAAGGCAAAAAAACCCCACCAAATTATGTAGGGGGAAAAATTCCTTCCTGACTCCAAGTGGCAATCGGAAATTTCCTGGATCAACTCTACTTTATGTATCAATACCAGTAAATTGCAACATTCCTTGTTCGCAGAACCATCCAGCTTTCTTTTGACTGTGTAGAATATATTATTTTATGGTATGTATACCTTTTCACAAGTGGTAGAGGTAGATGGTCACATTCTTTACTTGTGTCTTTTGTTTAGTCGTTTAAATGTTATATTTTTACAGATTGTCCGTTACTTCTTGATTTTTTGGGAACATGGATGGCAAAGAACAACCAACCAAATCTAAAATTCTTTAGGCTGGGTACCCAACAGCAGATATTGTCGGCCGACCAACTGATTCACGGCATTTTCGGTCGGTTGCCCGAAAATATCTGCTGGTGCGGAGTGGCTGGCCGTGACGAGCTTGATCGTTCGTTTGTCTGGATCGGACAAACGAAAGATCGACATGACAATAAATTCCTATAGAACGGCAGTTCCCTATGGGAACGCACGATCGATGTCCGCACATTCGGCCCGGGCTGAATTTGACGTGACCGACGGACATTTTCTCCGGCCGAGCGCTCGCTTTGGAAAATAGCCCGTGTGTACCAGCCTAAAAGGTAGGAGCTACCTCCTGCTCGCTAAGTAGGTAGCTTTAAAAGATTGTAGCACTTACAGCTTTCAGTCTCCCCGGCTGAGTTGAAACAAACTATTAAAGGCATGTACAGATGTGCGATTTAGCACATGACCTGTGACAAACGAGGAGATGACTGATCCCAGGGAGACTAGAAGCTGCAAGTATTCACTGTGAAACTTCTTAAGCAATTTACCCTTAAATGAGAGCAGATTGAGCGGTAGGAATACTCCTTATCGCCCCTCCTTATCAGCACATTAATTCAGTCAGTCAGTCAGTGTACAAACGGGTTGTTATCTACATACTAGTACATGGAGGGAGAGAGAAATGGGGGGCAGTGGAATACAGGAAGTCACAGAGTGACATCACTGAGCGACTGATTATATAGATTCGCCACTGCACCCCCCATGAGCAAGGCGAGCCTATGTATTATAGATGTATATAATACAATGTCGATATCAACCACCTCCAGGATTTCCTAATGTCCCAATTCCTGCTCACTAAGCTCCATCACAGTGCAGTAGGTACAGTAAGTACTGAATTAAGCTAAGCTGCAGGGAATATAATAATGTTCTCTATGCTGCTGTCAATCACAGGGCAACTGGATCATTTTTGAATAATAACAAATGCTGCTTCTCACTAACAGCTCAATTGACAATGTAACAATCTATGTAACAGTCTATATAACAATCTATGTACCAGTCTATAGAAAATCTATGTAACAGTCTATGTAACCATCTATAAGCAATCTATGTAACAGTCTATGTTACAATCTATGTAACGTCTATATAACAGTCTATGTAAGAATCTACAGTATGTAAGTCTATGTAACAGTCAGTCTATGTAACAATCTATGTAACAGTCTATAGAACATCTATGTAACAATCTATATTACAGTCTATAGAACAATCTAGTAACAATCTATGTAACAATCTATGTAACAATCTATGAACAGCCTAGTAACAGTCTAGGTAACACTCTATGTAACAGTCTATGTAACAGTCTATGTAACAATCTATGTAACAGTCATATAACAGTCTATGTAACAGTCTATAGAAACACTCTATGTAACTATCCATGTAAATGTAACAGTCTAGTAACAGTCTATGTAACATTGTATGTAACATATATGTACCAGGTTATGTAACAATCTATGTAACAGTCTATAGAACAATCTATGTAACAGTCTATGTAAAAATCTAAAATCTATGTACCTGTCTATGTAACAATCCATGTAACAGTCTATATAACAGTCTATGTAACAGTCTATAGAACTATGTAACATCCTGTAATGTAACAGTCTATATAACAGTCTATGTAACAATCTATGCAACATTCTATGTAACAATCTATGTACCAGTTTATGTAACAATCTATGTAACATTCTTTAGAACAATCTATGTAACAATCTATGTACCAGTCTAGGTTACAATCTATGTTAAAAGAATAATTATGTAACAATTTTGTAACAATCTATTACCGCATGCCTCATGTGAGTCCCGTAGTAAAAAATTATTGTAACAGTTCTATTACTCTACGTCTGTAACAAGGCTATATACTAACCCTCGTATATCGCCAGAAACGCTGGACCGCGACCTAGTAAACATCATCGAGACGCGCAACATTAGTTTAGTTCTTTATCACATCCAGAGACAGCTTAGACTTGTAAACGCCCCCCACCACCACCCATTAACGCAAGTCTATTAGTTGTTACAATCTATTATAACAATACCTATATAACAATCTATATAAGAATCTATGTAACAATCTATATAACAATGAACACATCATATACCAGTCTATGTAAACACAATCTATATATACCACCAGTCTAATGTAAACAATCTAGTAACAATCTAGCAAAACAGCGTATAACATTCATATATATAAATCTATGTAACAATTTATGTACAATCTATATAAACATCTATATAAACAATCTATATAAGAATAAGTAACAACATACAAATATAGTGTAACAATCTATATACCATCTATTGTAACAATCATATACCAGTCTATGTAACAATCTTCTATATATATAACAGATCCCACGTCTATTAGAAACAAATTATGTAACAATCAGTAACCAGGCTATGTAAAAGCTAAGTCTTGTCACAATCTATGTAACAGGCCATGAAACAATTATCTATATAACAGTCTAGTAACAATCTATGTAAAAGTCTATATAACAGTATGTAACAGTTTATAGAACCATATGTAACATCCATGAATGTAAACGGTCTATGTAACAGTCTATGTAAAATTGTATGTAACAATATATGTACCAGTTATGTGCAAAATCTAGTAACAGTCTATAGACAACAAGTCTATGAACAGTCTAGTAACAATCTATGTAACATTCTATGATACTGTCTATTGAACAATCCAGTTAACACAGTCTATATAACAGTCTAGTAAACAGTCTATAGAACACTTGTAACTACCATGTAAACACCCTGTAAATGCAGTTATATAACAGTCTATGAACAAATCTATGCAACATTCTATGTAACAATCTATGTACCAGTTTATGTAACAATCATTGTAACATCTTAGAACAATCTATGGAACAATCTATGTACCAGTCTAGGTTACAATCTATGTTATAACGAATAATCTTTAACCTTATGTTAACACTTCTATGTAAAATTATGTACTAGTAAAAATCTATTTGCTACAGTCTTATTACCAGTCCATGCTAAAACTAACTACACATCTAATGTCAATCTCCCCACCCCGGTGCAGACCCCAAATGTCCGCAGCATACATCTAGTCGTGAACATTCTATATAACAATCTAGATGTAACAAATGTTTTGTGATGTTTACAGATCTTAGTATACAATCTATTGAAGAACTCATAAACATCCTATATCGAAATATCGTAAGGTGTAACACAAAGTTATAACAGTCTATGTAACATCTTCAAGTAACAATCCTGTATGCACAATCTTTTATAACCTTCTATATAAACAATCTACTTAACAATTTATGTTACAATCGTATAACTAACAAATTCTATGTTAAGATATACTACTATAACGAAATCTGATAATAAGAATCTATGTAACCATTATATTAACAATATGATCACAATCTTAATATACCAGTCTATGTAACAATCTACTATACCATCTATGATAACACAAACATCTATGTAACAATCTATCAGTCCCCCCTATAGAACAATCTATGAAACAATCCATGTAACAGTCGATTGTAAAAGTCTATGTAACAGCCTATGCAACAATCTATATAACAGTCTAGGTAACACTCTATGTAACAGTCTATTTAACAATCTATGTAACAGTCTATTACAGTCTATGCAACAATCTATATAACAATCTATGTAACAGTCTATAGAACAGCTTATGTAACAATCGATGTAACAGTCACAGTCTATGTAACAATCTATGTACCAGTTTATGTAACAGTCTATGTAAAAGTCTATGTAACAATCTATGTAACAGTCTATGTACCTGTCTATGTAACAATCTATGTAACAGTCTATATAACAGTCTATAGAACAATCTATGTAACTATCCATGTAACAGTCTATGTAAGAGTCTATGTAAAAGTCTATGTAACAATCTATGTAACAGCCTATGCAACAATCTATATAACAGTCTATGTAACAATCTATGTAACAGTCTATGTTACAGTCTATGCAACAATCTATATAACAATCTATGTAACAGTCTATAGAACAGCCTATGTAACAATCAATGTAACAGTCACAGTCTATGTAACAATCTATGTAACAATCTATGTACCACTTTATGTAACAATCTATGTAACAGTCTATAGAACAATCTATGTAACAATCTGTGTAACAATCTATGTAACAGTCTATGTACCTGTCTATGTAACAATCTATGTAACAATCTATAGAACAGTCTATGTAACAGTCTATAGAACAATCTATGTAACTATCCATGTAACAGTCTATGTAAAAGTCTATGTAACAATCTATATAACAGTC
>JAACNH010005234.1:0-20997 GCA_019447015.1 Hymenochirus boettgeri | reverse complement strand
ACGTTTTGTGCCTATAAGACACTGAATCATTGGTAATCTCCAATATACGACAAGGTGAACCTGAAATATTGACGGGTACTTTAATTCTTGACTGGAAGACTATTAATTGGGTTATTTATCAATCAGTTGCTTTGTCGACAGGAATATTGGGCATTCGTCTTCCTGTGTGTACCAGGCCTTAACAGAGAAATATACTCACCTTTACCTAACAGCTGTACTTACATTACGTTTCCCTTGGTGTTCCAGTCCTCTTCCGAAGTCCGGGATGTAGCCAAGACATGCTCTGTAAAGACGTGTGTCTTCCCATTGGCTGTATTGTGGATTGTCACTGACAGTGGCAGAGGGGAGGAATGTAACGGAGGGCCAAGGGAAACTTTAGGAAAGTTTAGGTCCTGATCCTGGGTGCTATGTAGAATCCGAACACAAATTTCGCCAGAACTCGGACTTAGCGGATGTTTTACTTTTCAGATTTTCCGAAACCGTGGAACTGTCTTCGAAAATATGGATAATAAATGTGGAATGCCAAAACAGGAAGCGCATGAAGTTTCTGGTACTGGACGGTGTTTTCTAAAGATTTAGGCATCGATCCGTGTTCCCGACCATTTCCCTGTTCCCTGAGCCATTTACAGTAAGTTACCATTGCTATCGATAGCTTAGTTTTTGACATAATTTTCAGATTTTTAAACTCCATTGACTACAATAGGTCCGCTTGTGGATTTTCCTATTTTTTTTAAATTCTGTGAATCTGCCAGCAGAATGGATTTCAGTGAGTTTGGCCATCTCTAGTCCTATGCAGCCATGGAACGGGTGTGTATATTTATAGTGTCCATACACACACCAATATTATCGCCAATTGCAAGGCTGCCAAGGAAAAACACCACAGACAGAGCAATTTCCCCCCAATACTCGATATTGTGCAATATGTAACTACGTGCACCATTAGGTTGGCCAAACACATCATATGATCCTTCTTCTGGTTATCCACCATTGCTGGCCACAGACTCATTTCTTAGAATATTCCCATCAGTCCTGAATATGTTCCCATTAGCAGATCAGCCCATCCTGGCTCCTGTACAGAGTATTGGGAAGTCAATAGCGTGAGGGTATCAGACAATTGTTGCACATTGACCCAGATTTAAATGTGTATGACGAGATTTATCCCTGGGTTCTACAAACGACTCAGCAATGACCCACAACCCCCTCCTGCTTCTCGGACCGTAAAATAACATCGATTCTCAGAATTTGTGACATGACAATGAATTTACAATATTACAAATAATAACTGGCGCTGCCTGGCGTGAAAGGGGTTAAGGAAAACCGCGGTTAACCTCCCATTCCTCAGCTTGGCTTTAAAAGGAATAAGAGCAGCGACTGATGTCGCTTTCTTACACGTAAAACCTGCTCATAAATCTGATTTTAATTAAACTCAATGTAATAACAGGTGCTGCTACACATCAGGCATAATTTAAAGGCCATTATTTTACGGAACACTAGAGTTAAAATGGAACTATCTATTATAAGGCAGAATGTACTACATCCCCCAACATGCTGCCTTTGGAGGATTAAAGGGAAATTGTCATTATTTAGGATCATTTCAAATGGAGCTAAAACGCCAGAAAGGAATGCGCTACAAATTGACTTTACAATATAAAGTGTGTATTGGATTGGCCTATTAGGCTGGACATACTGCAGCAATCTGAAATGAAACCTCATTGAGTCTGGCATACTGCTTTACTGATGGGTGATTGGTGCTTTATGAAGCGAAACGCGTCCAATCGCAGTCTAAAGGCCCCATACACGTGACTACTGGCACATACGTGAAATATGCAGTCAAGCGCGTACTCTACTACGATATTGCTACCGTAACCTGTATAGGGATTGGTAGGTCAGACTCCCAAACCGAACCTTCATATGGGCCCCCTTAGGCTGGATACACTAGAATGACCGATATTACAGTGTATTGGCTGGTTAGGGCGAAAAATTGGATGGTGTATTTGCAGGTGGGTGCAACCATTCTTGGTCGCACGTCTGTCCATGTCGGAAAATCATGGCCGATCGTGCAGTTCCCTTTGGCCTGCATGATCAGTCAGAGCGAACAGTCGGACGTGGCTATTTTTGCTGCAAACGACAGTGATTTGTTAGGGCCGAATGGTCGGTCCTAAAAAAAATTTGCTGGTGTGAACCCATCCTTAGGGAGCCAATGCCGAGAGATGGAAATGTTCAATTCATACTGATGCTGATAGCTGTAGTTCGTTGGCCACCTTGCTCATAACATACACCTTGCTGATAATACCACCGCAATATGCCAAAGATTGGCAAGGTGTATGGCCACCTTAACTATCGGTAATATTACAGCTGCAGGGTTACTGACGACCTTGCCGTAAAATGGCGATGTAGCCAGTGGTAAGATCAATACAATCTAATGTTTGGCTGAGCTTCACCAATGTTTTGTCTATACCATGACTACTTGGGGCTGCATAACATCAGAAAAACCAACATGGAAATCAGAGTGCAGACAGGGAACGCTGGGAGTTATAGTTTCTACACATACCCCAGGTAAAAATGATCTTACACCTACAGATTTTCTGTCCTAAAATTGATTTATTTTTTTTTTACAGGCAAAAAATGTATTTTTCTATTGTAGTCTTTAGGGGCTGCATTCTGACATTGATTTAAACAAACATCTTCAGGCTACCCATTCACGAATGGAAACCCCATGGAACATACAATCAATACTTCCCAATGGGGAATTTCAGCTCCAAATCTGCATCTACTGAGAATATCCCACCTGTCCATAAACTTTTTGACTGTTTTGATCAAGATGATTAACTATATTAATCTATGGGGCAATTAAGTCTCCCTAAAGCTGGGTACACACCATACAATAATTGGGCCCGACCGGCCGTCATTTCAGTGTTTCGGTCAGTCGGGCCCAACCGTTTAAAAGTCTCAAAAGTTGAAGATGTGGCCAACCACATTGACATTCACCGTGCTGCGAATTTGACACGCTAACGGATCACAATCGCCTAGCCCTTTAAATGGTAGAATTTGGAGAAGATAAAGGCAGCTATCCAGGGTGCTGGATCAATGTATTAATTTCAGGTCATTGCATCTACTGGGTTGAAAGGTCCACACATACTGATGATTACTGGGGCACCTGAGCAGCTCAGGACCACTTTAAACTGGACTGAACTGATAGCACACCGACATGTCTGTATTTAGCACTATAAATAGGCTGTATATAGAGCTGGCAACACGTTTATTGTTACTAATGCACCTGCAGGAGTTTAATTTGTTTGTGAGTCACAATGAACCACACCTCGCACACAGACCGCACTAACAAGTGGAAATCCATAGGGAGGGATCCCCAAATCGAATATCGAAACTGTTACTCATTTCCTATCAATCTGCCCTTTCCTGGAACACCATAGGGTAAGGTACGGCGAGAGCACTGAGCGTCTGTACCATATAAATACATAACAATAGGGTTCACGCCTTTGGGTGTTCATCAGGGGCAGCCTTGGGTGGATTATTAATTTGAAACATTACAACTAAAGGCAGGTCACAGAATAGCAAGTTGAATCCTAATTTCCTTATATTTTAAAGTAGGGGATACAGTATCTCCTATAATCCACATTTTAATGAATTGTGTGGCTGATGACACAACTAAGCACTGTTTATAACTGACCAGTAACCCCCCAGATTCGTTCAAGAATCGGCCCCACCCCGTCAGCCATCTAGTGGCTGAAAAGCGGTACTACGCTGTGTCTTTGATGCATCCGTCAAACTGCGGATTAGTATATAGGATGACATAGCTAAACTCTGTTTATAAGGATACAATTTCAGCAATTGTATTGATAAAATAAAAATATACAGTGGATAACTAGAATAATATAATGTGGGCTTTACCTTACATGGTAATATAGTAATTGAAGTTGAATAAAGACATACGTCCATCAAGTCCAACCTATGTCTATTTAAACAATGGCTATCACTATAACATTACATCATTCTCAGGCCTAACTCAGCCAACGATTATAAGATGAAATTAGGGGGAACCCCCCCTTTATAGTCATACATGAGAGACTGTAAAGTACTTTAAATCACAAAGGAATGACTGTGGACTGTACCGGATCTATGATTTCACTGACTTTAATTGCATATTTCCAGCTATGGAACCTTTTCAGCAGAGCGTGGCTGCATGCAAATGAAGAGAAAGTAAGGTTATAATGACTGGGCTGCAAGCAGTACAGCTGATGGTTTTCTTCTCTGTGTGTGTCCTGAATCTCAATAACGACATCAAGCCTATTGCAGAATTAAAGGCTACATTACAGTGAAACCCCAAATCCTCTGCGTGCGATAGTTAAAGAGGTAATAATATTTCAATACACGGAACTTATCCATATAAATAATGGAGGGTAGCAGATTCGCAGGGTAAACAGTCATTTTCCCTGGATGTACACAGAGGCATTTATTAGATTTATCACCATTAGTTGAGCAATTGGGAGCTGTGCTGCGGAGAATGTGCTGAGACAAGCAATACAACCAAACATATATTAATATGTATTCAATGGATGCTCCATGGCCATAGTACAGCTACCCCTACACATTACATACATGCACTATATAAACATATACAGATTTTACGTGATAGCATTAACATGTATGGATAGATTCTATAAGGCCAGGCGGAAAATTTCCATTGAACTGTTACTGGCTCACTTTACTACAGTAAGGCATTGCCCGGTATATGGCTAAAAACAGGCAAACCCATCTATATTAAATATAAAGGGGTTAAACTTGCACTAACCTATTCAATATCAGCGCAAGTTTATCCCCTTATTTTGTTTCTATTGTGTTTCTAGTAAAAGATACACTGGGAGATTCAATAAAAGTTCTTATCGTTAAAAATGGTTCTAGTTTTGCCCCAACCAATCAGATCTAATTTAACATTTGTAAGCTAACATCTGATTGGTTGGGGAAAAATTAGCACCATCTTTAACTTTAAGATTTTTTAACAAATAACCCTGAAAGTTCCAAAATGTACTAACTTTGTCCATGGTATCTCTGTTCTGTTCTCTGCCTTGTGTTCCTGTCTGTAATCATTATGAATGCAATCACCGTTTTTTGCTATGGATCGCAAGCGTTTAGGACTATTGTAGGAATCATAAGCGCAGTGTTAAAAACCGCGCACGCTCACACAGTACACTATACCGGACGGCATTGGATGAAAAAGCGCGCGTGCATGTTTTCCCATGAGATGTCCGCTTGAGCTGCGAATCTATTGAGCAACATGGCACGGTTCCCAGCACAAACGGACATCTCATGGGAAAAAACTGGTGATGATATGTGTTCCGATAAGGGGATGGCAAAGCAACACAGCGCACCTATCTGTGGCCAGACCAATTAGCCAACACTAGTTTCCAATTTTTACAGCGCAATTGGATCGCTCGTTAAATCGCTGTGGCCTAGCTTAAACACATTGCAATAACCGCATTGCAGTGGAGCCTCAGCCATATGCCAGTTTTTGCTGCCCCCTTCACACATGCTTGGAGGAGATGTCAGCTGTCTTTCATTGGGTGTGACATCAGCCATCAGGACCGTGATTCATTACTGCTAACCAGAGGACTTCAGACAGGACAGGAACAAGGTCTGTGGGCCCCATGATAAAGTCTTTGGGGGCCCCTGGATAAAACATTGTATGGAGGAATGGAACAAATACAAGCATGGAATATAGAAATAACTGCACTCGTGTAACGTAATGTTACATTTATCATCTGTAGATTACTAATTGTGTGTTTATAAATAAAGGGGATGACTTCTTTGTTAACTTTTTTATTCAGCAATACATTAAGCATTTGCACCAGTACAATAAATACAATATTACAGGATCGGCAACATCAGTGAGTAACTTTTTGCACTAATAAAATAATGTTGATTTGCAGACATAAAGCATCGCAATTAAACCCATTTAAATGGGATGGGTCCGCAACTATACAAAATCCAGAGTTTTGTTATATGTTACATGTCTCAATCCACCCTGCTAGCTGTGTCTGAATACACCCAACTAAGGTGCCTTTATAAAGTGCCATGCTGAGCTAAAGTGCAGGGGATATCCACAAGCACTGGTGAAACTTTGCAATAGAACAATCACCTAGGAGCCAATGAGATATCTGCATCCATTATTCTAACTTCACTGGATGGATCAAAGCTAATTACTGATTGGCTGAAGCAAGCTTCCGTTTTCAGTGCTGTAGTATAAATTGAAATGGTTTAGTAATGGGACCCTAGTGCCTTTTCTAACACCCGCTGAGCATCTTCTGCCATGCTCTGCAAGCAATGACTCAACACAGAATAGTTAGCATGGAAGGCTATTCCCCCTGTAGCAAGAGGACCCAGTAGAGGAAACCGGTGAAGAATTACTCCTGCCACTTCTAGACCTAGGCCAGTGGATGAACCCAACATCTTTCCAACTAACCCCCGACTCACACCCTTCCCTACTGGACTGTGAATTTCTGACATAAGTGTTGCAACTGGCACCCCAGATTTCTGAGAGAGACTGGCAACTGAGCTAGCATCCAGACCCAGTTCCTGGCGATACGTGTCTAGTCGAGCAGTAAGTAAGGACATGTCACATGCTATAGCTACTCCAGGTACTGGAACACAAGCCACTAGGCTTGAAAGCAGAGCTACCTTCCAAATCTCATGAGCCAGTGCCTCTTTTTTCTTTTGGATGACTTCAGCTGAAAGGTTTGGGAGAGACAACATGAAAGCTCTGCACTTCTGAGTAGACAGATGTTTCTCCAAACTCCCTAAAAGTCTATGAAATTCAGGTCCTGGGAGTTGTGTAGGACAAAGAACAAAGACCTCATCGACCTTCCACCCTTCTTCATCCAAAGGCTGATTTACTTCTCCCTCCGAACCTTTTATAATAAAGACCTTCTTCCCTATCTTCCTGATTGCGGGGACTAATGATTTGAAATTATCCATGGCTTCCGTACTGAGCAGGAGCAATAGAAAATCATAGTGCTTGATATTTATACTTTCAATGTAGTTTTTAGTTTCAAATTCTTGGCTGTCAATGCCAGGTAAGTCCCAAAGACTGGCCTTTGGGTATTTAAGACTGGTATACTCAATGGGGGTTTCTGGGTCTTTCCCATGGGCTGAACCATCTTCCCCATCTCTCACTCCTCTCAGGGCATTCAGAAGAGAGTGGCGTATTCTGAAGTCACCTCCTGTAAGGGCGAAGTCAATGCGAGAGTCAAGAAGGGAGTCAAGACTACTCTGGATAAATCTGACCATCTCTGGAATTCCTCCCCTCTCCAGAGCAGACTGCAGTTCAGCAATCTCCTCATCTCCTATCACTTCATAGCCCTGCTGTACAAGCGAGAGGGACCTAAACGCAAAGACAAAAGACAGTTAAGAGAGTTTACATCCTTTAGAACAAAGATGCAATGAGACAGACTGAAGACAGCTCCAAATTAAGAGGACATTAGGTGACTTCACACCTCTCACTGTAAAGAAGGAATTTCCAGCCTTTGGGCCTCCTGCACTTTTTCTTCCAGCATTCCCTGGCTGACCTGCTTGTAGCTGAATGTTGTCGTTTTCAAAACATTAGTTAGAGATCCCTGTGCTACAGTTTGATAGGCAACTACACTGAAAAAGTTAACTTTTTACAAATGAACAGTACCTGGACAGTTAGGATTGATTATTCCTGCCTACCTAATTTTTTTTTTTTGCCCCCCACTGCATAAAATGTTACTGTAGGTAGGGTTCACAGGTAGGATTAAAAGGTTGGACAAGATGGACTTTATTCAACCTTCCATACTATGTAATAATATAATTTCATTGAGGAGTACAGCATGCACAGTTTTCATCTGCCAGGCTAGCGTCTTGGACTTTCCTGTATTAAAGATAGTGCTGAAGCACTGAGGAAGCCTGGCAGAAGCAGTTTCCTTAGTGCTGGTATTCTGCACAGAAACAATATTAAGTTTATTAAATATGAATAAAAGTTTATTAAATATTAATTACTAATCCTACCTCCCTGCCCCAGGTACTTCATTTTAACTGTTTTTAAATAAAACTTTATATGCACTATAGTTATTCTTTAAATCACAAATTTGCCTTGATTAAATGTAGGCCTATTCCTTTTATAAATGTCTCTTCTCTCAGTACTTTTCCCTGTACAGAGGGCTGAGTCTCTGTACTTTATGTTTCTGAGCTGCTCTCTTCCTGTAGCTAACTGGAGATCAGTGAGGTTGAATTAAACCCTAGTACCAAGAAATGGTATTAGTAAGTTAATACAGTTCGATGAGGCAGGATCTGCTATTTAGCTACTGTGGCTACAAAAATTTGCTCCCTTTTTTATCAGTACGGAATATAATTCAAATAAAAAATGTAAAAAATAAATAAAAAGGCTACAAAAACAATATGCACTAACTAATCAAATACCCTGTCAACTGTCAATTGTATCAGGCTACACGTCTCCTTTAATTATATGAAGAAAAGACCACCTACCCCATGGATGCCCAATGCGCAGCCTGTTCTGTAAATGATGTGGCCCGAGGGACACAAAACTGGATGTGTCTATGGGCATATCAGTAGCAGAGCCAAACGAGCGGCCTGGTTTCTGCCTAAGGTGCTGCTGTTGCAGCCCTAGCCTGTCCCAGGTTGAGGACCCCTGTTCTACGCATTGAAATTACAATACCCTTGCCTGTACCATATAAACAGTATATAGTTTGTGCCCTTGCTTTTGTAACAAGCTATATAAATCAGTAATTATATTTGTGACAAAGCGCACACAGCATTACGGATGCCCATTCTGTTGTTAAAACATTGTCAGGCCTATGTAATAAAAGTTCTTATTGTAAAAAATGGTGCTAATTTTGCCACAACCAATCATATGCTAGCTTTCAAATGCTACCTAACATCTGATTGGTTGGGGCAAAATTAGCACCATTTTTAGTGTGTGTGTGTGTCTCAAAATATAAATGAACCCATAAAATGTACAGATGGTAATTGAACAGTACGCATTATCCATGATGATGTACATGGACCCATTTAACAGCACCCAAGGGCATTGAAAGGATCAAGGTGTACGGAAAACAGTTAATTGACGTGTCTCCTTTAAGGTTAGCTTTTGTTTACCAGAGAGAAAAAAAAGGTTTTTATTTCTCCAGCGCTGAAAATAGCCCTGACGCTTTAGACTTTTGTTTTTCAGAACAAGTAGGAAGCCTACAGAAAGCAAATTGAATTAAACCCCTAAGGTAACGCTTCCCAAATAGCTAACTAAATTAAGAAAGAGAGGAAGTAAGCACACAGTGGCATTAACTGCTCACACAGAAGCTGCAGTAATGATTGCTGGAAAATAACCCTCAGCAGAGCTTGGCATGTCCAGGAGACAAACAATGGTTTACAAGGCTTGCAGATTATGGAACCCAAATAGTGTTTTATTTTTCTACATTTATTTTTAAATGAATGTTGTGTGTTTTCTTCCTTTACAATGCGCAGGAAAGGAAATTTGCAGTAAGTTTATCTACCGAATGTTGTTTGCTGAATAGGATAGTTTGCTGATTTAGCAAACACATGGGTTCCTGAAGAAGGGACTGTCGGGGAGATTCAATTTGTAGAGTCGCGTTACTTACCTTAGCCAGATCCCGCGATACAATAACTGACGTAAACGAGATTACGTCAGTTATTGCATCGCGGGATCGGGCTAAGGTAAGAGCATGGGTTTAACGCCTCCCACACAGTACCGTACTATGTAGCGCAAAACTTAACGGTAGGGGTTTTACATCTATAGCACGGCGCTATTTCCAAAAACATTTGGAAATGGCGCTGTGCTCTAAAATCCGTCTAAAACCCAAGTTAACCCGGTTTTAGACGGAAAAGCCCTATATTGAATCTCCCCGTGTCTTTAGGCATTACCAAGAGTGCGCCACTAGGAGGCACTGCGCAATTATGCTTTTTACCTATCAAAACAAGCAATGGGCAGAGGGAAGTGAATCCTACCTCTACTGTACCAGGGACCATTATTTGTTTTATTAAGGCCCCACAAGGCTATAGATAGAAAGTCTGCTTGCATGTACTGTATCTGCTGAATGGAATGAGGGAGAGAAGTGAATGACATTGGGATTCATCCTGAAGATGGACGCACCTTCCTAGGATGCCCATAGTCTGCCACACCCCTTTGTGGAATTAACCAATCAGCCTCACCTTATTCGTCTCTTGCAAATATGACTAAATTGCTTTTTTTCATTTCTAACTGTAATTTAATTGGCCACTTTATGCAAAGGGACTGAAGAAATGAGCCAAAGGTTTAAATACTAGATAATAAAATGGAGTCTTATTATGCACTTACCACTGCCCCGACCTACTGCACTGTACTCATTACTTAAGGTTTGTACACACGTGTGAATGCAGGTGCCGACCCGCGACGCATGATGAGTACGAACGGCTGTTTCGGGCGATAATCGGCCCGTGTATAGGCTTTTTATCAGCTGAAACGGCTGTACATTGCCCGATTAGGATATCCGAATGAGTGGCCCCACACAAGGGCCGATCATTGGCTGAAATGGCTGTTCGTACACATTGTGCGTCGCAGGTCGGCACTCGCGATCACACGTGTGTACGAACCTTAACTCTTCTTTGGCAAATATATCACTAACATGGACAACAAACCAGTACAATATAATTAATAATAGAAAACAATCAGGCCAGTGGGTTTACATTCTCCCCACTCTGCTTAATCAGCCAAGCGTTCCTTTATTTTTGTAAAAATATCACATCCATCTACTTCCCACCTCCACTGTAATTTCCTGTCCCTGTGCTTGATAGGTTCTAATATCTACAGCCAATCAGGTTTTGCGCCATTCCCATGTTCATCGGAGCCCTGAGCCCTTTGTCAGGATTCCATTTCACGTGGGAAGGTTCCAATTTTATTATAAATCACAGAAAATGATCTAGGTCCTATTTATCTGTTGTTATTGACTCTAGGTAATACTGGACATAGAATCAGTGAGCGTGTATAAGCAAAAAAATACACCCATGTGTTAAACAATCACAATGTAAGTAATAGATTCTGTAACTAAGAAGGTTTCCACGTTGTTGCCAGTACGACCCACAGCCCATGTAATCATTAAAGATCCACATCCCCTGACCCCAGTATTCACTGTCTCCATGACTTTGAAAGATGCTTGTTACCCTGCAGTTTATTTACCAGTCAGTGTGAGTCACTGGTAGATAAAGTGCAGGGTAAGAAGTTGCCTCCAAAGTCTTATAAGGGACTTCCATATTGGTGTGGAGACATCTGTAGGACATTGCAGTGGTGGTGCACCTGGTATGGCAACAGTTCTAGAAACACACAGTCCAAAAGGACACAGGTTCAAATCCCCAGACTTTTATTTTTTTACATTACATTCCTAGTAAAAAATAAACAGGGAGATTCAATAAAAGTTCTTATCGTTTAAAATGGTGTTAATTTTGCCCCAACCAATCAGATCTTATTTAACATTTGAAAGTTAACATCTGATTGGTTGGGGCAAAATCAGCACCATTTTAAACAATAAGAACTTTTATTGAATAATATCCTGGTAAGTTTCCAGATGTACTAACATTCCACATTGAACCTCTGTTACATTAGGTGTAATGAGCTATGCTTTCAGCAAGACAGACTACATCAGGGGTGCCCAACCCATTTGAGCTCAAGGACCTCATGTACGGCCCCTGACCACCTTTGAGGTCAGCACAATACACACACTGACAGCTTGCTATATCAGGTACTGCACTACGATCTGAATGGAGATTGCAGTGCAGTATCTCAACTAGACCACCAGGGGAAGACCCAGTGAAGGAGGAAGTCCTGTGATGTCAACTGGGTCTCCCTTAACAGGGATCTCCTCTTCCTGGGACTGGCAATTGCTATGTGCTCACGGCTTTAGGTGGTGCTATCTCCCCAACCTCACATTGGATTTTGATGAAACCAATGGGGGATCGAGGGGGCACTTGAATTCTGTCCCTTGATTGCCCCTAGCAACCTTAAAGGGGCAGTATGCAGCAAAAGTGGCGAGGGACACTCCTGATTGCGATTGGGCCGCATGTGGCCTGCAGGACGCGTGTTGGGCACCACTGGAATACATGTAAAAGTTGCAAGTTTAATTCCCCAGACTTACTATTTTTATTATTTTTACTGAAATGTTAAGATTCTGATTCTTACATTCATGCTAGCTAAGAAATACACCGCAAAGATTACTTTACTATTTAGTATGAAAGGATTATATCATTGGTAGGACAGGTTTGAAAAAGTTTCAAAAGTTTTTTTGGGGGGTAGACATAACCTTTAAACACCTTACTATCAAACATTATTACATTATTATTATTATTAAACAACCATTATGAAAACACCTTGTTCAATATCCCTGATTAAATACAACTTATTAAGCACCACTTATTACCATTGGAGTGTCTGTATGAGGGGTATCTGTATGGGGTACCTCTTTTTAAATTGTCTGGGGGTGTCCATTTGAGAAGTATGTGGGGGTGTCTACCTGTATTTTTTTATGGGGGTGTCTATTTGTGAAGTGTCTTAGGATGTCTACATTGGGATTTCTATTTGTGAAGTGTCTGGGGGATCTGTATAAGGGGTGTTTATTTAGGAAGTGTCTGGATGTCTACATGGGAGTATCTGTTTAGGAAGTGTCTGAGGTGTCCACAAGGGGGTAGTCTATTTGCAAAAGTGTCTGGGGTGTCTCTACATGGGGGCATCTGTATGAGGGTTGTGTCTGTATGAAGGTTGTTTGTATGACAGGTGTGTCAGTATGAGGAGGGTCAGTATGAGGGGTGTTTCTTTATGAGGGCTGTGCCTGTATGAGGGGTGTGTCTATATGAGGGGTGTCTGTATGAGGAGTGCCTGTATAAGGGGGGGCAGATGAGAGGTGTCTGTATGAAGGGTGTCTTTATGAGGATGTGTCTGTATGGGGTGTCTGGATCTCTGATCCAATTACAAATACTACAGTAAGCTGTCACACTGACATCTTACTATAGCAGGTACTGATCTGCGATCTGAATGGAGATCATAGTTCAGTACCTTACACTGGACCACCAGGGAAGTTGTATTTGTGAATGGATCTCTTTGAGTGTTCAGTTTAACTCCGGTTTACTATAGCAGGAAGTGAACTTGTAATCAGTACTTTAAAGCATTAAAATGCCCAATGTTAAAGGGCAGGTCCATGTTCCCAAAAGCAGGGCCCCTAAACCCTATTTTCACAATCCATACCTGGCTCCCCGGCATTCCTGTAAGTTAATATTCACAGATAAGTTCACTGGTCCCTTTTCTCTTTGTGTCCCCCTCCTTTCATGGCTTTACAAGCTCATGATTTTGCGCAGCTGTAGAGGCGGCTTATGTAGCCATTGTAAGTAATTGACCATGACTGATGACGGCTAACACAGACAGAAAGGGGCCAGTGGTCTTATCAATGAATATCTGCCTCCCGGGAACACCAGGAAGCTGGGTAAGTATCATAAAAATAGGGATGGGGGGAGGGTCCTCCTTTTTATTTTTATCATACCAGACAATATTATACTCAGGTTCTCACACTGACTTTGCTAAATTAAAGTACCTGGCTGAGCAGTTAAACTTGTTTTTGCTAAAACTGTACTATACAAAAACACTCCCAGAAGCTTGTAAATACCCTACAACTTTATCCATGACATTATTATAATGTTATTATAGGTGTTGGTTTACAGATTCAATTTGTAAGATTAATTTGCTGTTCATTATTTCCACCACATCTTTCATCAGATAATTCCTAATGTTTAGCGTAAAACACATTTTACCTGACTGACTCCTGATTTAATTATATTACTTGCAATGTAATTCCTAACCAAAGATAGATAGTAACATCTTTCAGTACAGTAATCCTTGCATCATTGCAGTCACACCCTTCTCCCAGCTCAGTGACTTTAGACATGCCCAATGCAACTCACCCAGTGTAAGACTAAATTTCTTTAGTTAAAATGTTTCTTGATTTTCATTCATTTTTGTTAACCAATAAAAGGTATTATTTTATATCCAAGATGTTTCTACTTTCAGCAATGGCTAACACAGTACAATTCTCTACTACTACTGATTTTCATTTAGGAATTAACATACATGTTTTAGGCTGAATATGTCCTTAATAAATGCATTAAAGCAGGGATGCCCAGATATCCCACCCCTCCTGGATCTTCTGGGAGTCTCCCTCGAATTGGGGTGGTCTCCCGCGCTCCTGCGAGACCACCCCAATCTTCCGCGACACCCCCTTTTCGCGCACCATGCCCCCGGACCGCCCACGTCACTCCCACAACCCCGCCTCCTCCCACCTTGCCATCCCACAACGTGAACGTCACACCACGCCCCGCCCACATGACGTAAATGACGTCAGGCCGCACCGCCACGCCCCCTCTCCCCCCCTGCCCGCAAGTACATAGTGGCAGGGTGGGATGTCTGGATGCCCAACCTGTGGCCCTCCAGATGTTTGAAAACTACGACCAGCATTCCTTCATTGCAGAAGAAACCAAGGAATGCTGAGAGTTGTAGTTTTCAAACATCTGGAGGGCCGCAGGTTCGATATCCCTTCATTAAAGGTTTTGTTAGTGTATGTTTTTATGCTTTAATCATATTAAGCTCACTGTCTCTTATGATAGTCACCCTAACCACTGGTAAATAGGTAAGCATAACTTTAAGACTACAATTGAAGGGCTGACGCTCTCTGAAAGTGATTCTGTGTCTACTTTGTTCCATCACATATCTTGCCCTCTATAAATTCTGTTACACATGGGTCTACATTACATCCAGATCAATTACCTGGCATAATATTCTGGTTGGATTGGAGGGGTGACTGAATGTTATTTATGAAAATAACCAATCATTTTGCAAAATGTTATAATCCGGATGATATCTGGGTATTCCTGTGTCCTACTTTGAATCTTTCAAAATAGAAAAATGGAAAACAGAAATCTGTGTCCCTAAAGGGCCCTAATCTACTATGTTTTTCTGGTGCTTTTTATCAAACAAAGTGAATCAGTAGCCAGTGAGAAATAACAATAAATATCAGATGATGATAATTTGCTAGAATAAAAATCTTTGAAGATCTCATTGCACTTGACAAATAATATGTGATGGTCATGTGATCCCCTGTAACGAGGACTTGAACTGTAATATACTTAAAGGGCATGTCCACCTACCATATAAAAATTGATACTTAATTTTCCCAATCCTGAAAACCCTAAGACTGCAATATTTACCTACTTCTCGATAATTCTAAAGATCAATAATTAATCTGGAGCCACTGACCTCTTCTTTCTGGGTAGCCGCCTCTTAAGGATGTCAATCTCATTTATGCACAAAGGGGGCAGCTTAATTAGTCAGTCTTTGGCTGTGACGTCTTCCATCACAGCCAAAGACTGACTAATTAAGCTGCCTCCTTTGTGCATAATTGATAAATACAGTTTTGTGGCGGATTGGTAAATATAGTAAAATTAAGTCCATTTTGCGGTCTTGGGATTCAGGGAAAGTATTGGTTTTCATATTGGTTGGTGAACAAGCCATTTTACTTGCAGTCAGATGGAGCTATGCATTCCTGTAATAGTGTTAGGTAAGTGTTTCTATTAAAGATACAGTATAGCGGTCCTGTCTGACCATCAGTAATTAAGGATTTACTGTACCATGTGTTTTTTTTAGCCTTTAGTTGTTGATAAAGTAAAGTAAGTGTCCTCATCTAGACACTTGCTTTCCCTTTATTATGGGCAGAAGAAACATTGATACAATTACTTGTTACTGGAGAATAATACACTCTGTTCCCCGTAGCCACAAGTCAGAACGACAGAACACAGATAACACATCAAAGTGAAATAGCAAGGTTCTTTCTGTAGAGCCGCTCAATATTCAATTCATATTCCTGGGTGGCAGAAGTAAGAGTGTTGTTCAGAGCTCAGGCACTGAGCAAATTAGTAAAATGTTTCTGAAAACATTATTATTTAATCAGCTAGAATGGTACAAGGTCAATGCCGGTATTCTACATGCTGGGAATCTTACACAAGCTTTGAAGCTTTTTAACAAATCACTGGAACTGGAACTTCACAGATTCTTTAATAAGGAAGGATAGGTAAAAGGGTTGCAAAGGGGAAATAAAGTCTAATAAAAAAGTGAAAAATTGAACCACTATATTATGTTTAATGGGCAACTCTGGTAAAGCATCCAAACAGCATTGAAATACAATAATTTTGCTGTGGTTGCTGAAACATTTAATATTAAAGGGACACTAAACCTGCTTTATTAAGTATCAAATCTGTAGCTATTAATTACAGGGGGTGAGAACGCTTATCCCCACCTCCCTGTAAATAATATAACGCCTGGGCAACAGTGCAACACTTATCTACCAGTTTTCCACTCAAGGCTCCTTCCCAGCTGACAAGCCTATCCTTTGCATTGGCGCTCGCTTGGGTCACAGCGCCATCTCTTATGCCTGCCTGACTGAAAATTTCTCGGAGGAGTAGTGTCTTCAAGGTGAACACAGTTGAGGAACAAGGGCCAGCACGAAAGCAGGTAATAACTAAGCTTTTGTAATGAGATTCTGAGTATAAAGGTCCAGCTTTGCTTTAAACACTGTACATGACCTTTAAATGAGGCTGCTCATTTGGCTCTGTTCCCAGCTGCCCATGACACGCCCCCAGTCCCTAAGGGCTGCCCAAGGCAATGCCCCCCACTAACCACGCCCACCCCTGCGTGCCCCACGTGTCACACCTTTTTACGGCTTTTTGATGTGGCCATTAGGAAGACGTACTCCTTGATGTAGATGGACTGGGAGAGGTAAGTAAAGGTAATCTGAATAGGCAGATCTGAATCAAACCCAGTGGTGAACCGCTAGCAGGTTGGGCCCTCTTCCTGGGTACTATTCAGGTTTGGAGCAGGGGAGAGGTAAGTATATTTACTGTATATCTAAAGGTTAAAGGGCAACTATAGTGAAAAAAAAACTTTGTCTGTATACAATGTATAGATCACTTAGTATAAGCTGCCTTACTTTCATGTTTCTGTGTGGCTTCGTTTCTTCACACTGGCAGAAGTTTGTACCAAGCTGTGTAGTCCCCCTCCCCTCTCTGTCTACTCCCCCTGAAGCAGTGACGGGCTGTATACAGAGTCCGAGCATTGTCAGTTGAAAGGACTTTAAATGAAGTGCTGACATCCTGTTGACCCCTCCCTTCCAGAGCTAGACTGCAAGCAAAGTGTGGAATAAAGTAGCAATATGCTGAAGGGAGGGGCAGAGAGGAGGACAAGTGGTGCTGAGATTCTTTACAAGTAAGTTACTGAACTCTGCCTGTTCTCTAACTTTGCTATTTGTTATTTACTTTTTACCTAAAGTTCATATCTCTCCCCCTGCTTAGCTGAGATCATAATCACTGAAGAGAGAGTCAGTGTAACAGCAGCTTGTAGTGAGACCTTCACAAACACAGTGACACTGCTTGTTGTCCTGTTACATTTCAGTTGCTTTAGTCTATATATTTCATAGATTGCACTGTGTGTCTTGTTTGGTATATAGTCTGTATTACTGTATTATATATACTGTATTAGTGTTCCATTTGAGTCACTGGTTTTGTATGTATATAAGATTTTTTTTGGGGGGAGGGGCTGTTTTATAGTGTGTTATGCTCATATTGCTGGGTTAATGGTTTATTGATTGTGTTTAGCACTACAGCATTTGACTATATGTTGCACATGGTACATATAGTGTGGGTGAGAGAGTGTGTGACAGTACTGCATGGGAGCTTTGGTTTGTGTGGGTGTGTCCCTTTGAGTGACAGATGAGGTGTAGCAGCTCCTACAAATCACAGCATATTCAAAGGCTTATATCTCGGGGACTATGTAGAATTTAAAGAAACTAAAGGTACCCTGGTGGATGGGATGACTTATAGGATACATTAGAAGAAATTAAAAAAAAACAATTTTCTCACTATAATTGCCCTTTAAGTGGAAAGTGAGCAATATGGTGGCAGTAACTGTTACTTAACCCAGTCCTTGAGAGGGTTACACATAGCTCCATTCTATTAAGTGGAGTGGTATTTTACCATATCATTTTTTTATTTTGGGGATATAATAGACTTGAAGAGGCCTGATTTAACAGGTGACAAGATCCATGGGAAACAGCAAGAGAGGCTGAAAAACATCCATTAGTTAAGGTCCTTGTTACATGGGAAATCAACTGAACATAAATGATTACTAAACTCCTATTGTTTTATAGTGTTGAGACCCATAGATTTGGCCCCAATACTGTAAGGTGGTAGATCAATGACAGCTGAAACTAGTCCCCAGGGACATTGGAATGTTATCATGTTCTATAAGCAAAATAACTTCACTTTCTGGATTGTGGTTGGTCACTTATGTTACATACCTTCCACATTGTCTGGCTGCTTCCTCTACTTTAATCTTTAATTGCGTTGTGTCCAGTTGGGAAGGCTCGTAACCAGACACCAGGAAAAGCCTGAGCTCCCCATCATTTACCAGGTCACCGAAGGACTGAAGTGTGACAGTGCTCAGGGAACTCAGTACTTCCTCCCGGCTGAATCCCTCCTTCATTCTCCTCTTTAGCGTATGCAGGTCACAATCTACTTTGGTGCGTACTAGGCACAGCCGTTTTCCTTGGGAAAGGGCGCTGCAAGCTAAATCGACATGTGCAGGTGAAAATTGTTTATCTGTGACAAGCAGCAAGAGGTCAGCCTCTGAAATCCACTTCTCAGGAGATCCGTCCTCCAGTGGCAGTTCCCAAAGGCTCAAACCTGGATGGGCAGGGTGAAGGTACAGCAAGGGGCTCCCAGGTCTAGTTGGGTGCAGAGATGCAGCACTTGAATGCTGGCTGCTCTCAGTGAGACCGAGGAGAGCCTGAATTAAAACAGTTTTACCAACACTGGCATTGCCTGCTACCGCAACACTGAACTCGCAGCACTCCTCCTGGGCGCAGGGCAGAGGGTCTTCCCTCGAACATAGCAGGCTCTCACCCGCAGAGAGACTTAGTTCACTGAATGTCTCCATTACCTGTTATAAAAGGAAATAATCTAATAAACTGTATGTAGATGTATGTCTCAATACACAGCACAGATGAGTGATGTCTTTGAGAATGAATAAACAGTGTTCTGGATGCACTGGGTACGCAACCCAAACAGACAGACCCTACTCCCTGGCCAATTCTTCATCAGGACATCATCTCAGCAAATGGTAGTATTTCTTTGGATGGATTTCGTATTCAGTATATTATAAGGAAAAAACTTAACATTTCAATATAATTCTAGGTTGAACATTAATTTTTAATTTAGTTTAGCAATACCTTCAATGGTGAGTTTAGCTCACTGACATAATGTAGAACTGGGGGGGGGGGCAAACAGTAAAAGGGTTTTCACACTTCTTGTCCTTTAAATGGGAAGTTCAGTGCAAATACATATGCTTGTCAGTAAAAGAGCAGTATTTTTTCATCCCAATGACCTTAACCTGCCCATTTACCATTGTGTCTGTGTATAAATAAATGCTTATGAAATACTGACTTCCTGTTTGCAGGACCCCTAATAGAGACCATTCTCGTCTTGCCCTTGACCCAGTGCCTGGGTTGATGCAGTTGCTCAGTAGAGATCTGAGCATCTTTGACCCATCCAACAGCCAATAAGTAGAAATTACTATTAGGAACATTCCAAGGATGTGGTGCATCCTGGGAAGAAGAATGACCGTTAGACCCTGAAATGTCAGCTCACTAATGTCAACAGCAGGGAACGGCAAAGTGTATGAAATCAACTGATTTTCAAAATGGGAGAGAATATGTAGAATAACTAAGAAGGCATTACACTAACAATTTAACAAATATTGATAATTTCCACTGACCTGTCCCTTTAATGACAACCAAACACGTTAAAATGACGTGCAGCCATGCTAAGTCTCAATTCGTTAATTGCAAGCTGTATGAAAATCAGTACATGCTGCAACATGATTTTAATAAAAATACTGACCAGCCATTCAGCATGCTTTACTCACATGTTCATTCCCAGAATTCAATTGCATGGGCCTACATGTTATATGAGTTTGGAATAACAGCCCTGCATAGGACCCCATTCAGTGTCAATTCATCCAGCTAATGTACAGGGACAATGTCAGGTAATAGGGGATGCAGTCTATCTGGCAACCAATCAGATCTCATCTAATTGCTGTACCCCTATAATAAAGCTAACATCCGATTAGTTGATGCGAACTAATAAGTAAGAGCTGATTGGTTGCTGCTGATCATTGCCATTAGTGTTTATGGACGCGCCCACCTGTGTTCCGATTGGTTATCAGTATCACACAGTACAATATGGGACTAGGCGGGTATAGAGGTGTGTGACAGGGCCGCGTATCGTGTAGGCCATATATGTATAGGGAGAGGACACACACATAGAGACATATATACCGGACACTCACACTATCCCCGATCTCCGGTTCCTCTCAGTATGTCACAGCCTCTCACTCACTCCCACTGACAGTCCGGGATGTTTTGTTTTATTCTCCGCCTCTTCTGTCACGTGTCACCGTTTAGCCCCTCCCACCGACAGCTTCTGTTTGTTTTGCACAGGTCTCCGCCCCCTCGTCACGTGTAGCTGTTGAGCCCCGCCCACCCGCTGTGTCACTGCCTGGCCCAGATCTACCTGAGACATCACTAGATCCCGCAGTCTAACATGGAGCAGGTTAGTCTGTGTCTCTAAACCTCACACTGTCTCCCCTCCCAGTCTGTCTATACCTCCTGGGCCCTCATATTGTTGTCACCCACTGTGTATATTGTATATCTATATTACAGGTAGGTACAGGGATAGGGTAGGTACTGACAGCAGGTAGGTACAGGGGATAGGGAAGGTACTGACAGCAGGTAGGTACAGGGATAGGGTAGATGCTGACAACAGGTATGTACAGGGATAGGGAAGGTGCTGACAGCAGGTAAGTACAGTGATAGG
>JAACNH010005233.1:0-20999 GCA_019447015.1 Hymenochirus boettgeri | reverse complement strand
CCAAACACAGAGGGGGCAGGGATTTGAAAAATCGACGCCACCCATTTTCCATCCTTTTATATATAAGTATATAATTGAGGTTGATAGACATATGTTTCCATCCTGTCCACTCATCTAGCAATACCCATTTCCTACCTAATTGTTATCCTCGAGAAGGCAAAAAAGAACCCACCATTTAAAAAATTCCCTTTCCTTACTCCAAGTGGCAATCGGAAATTTCACTGGATCATCTACTTTATTATCTCAATACCAGTAACTTGTACCATTCCGTTGTTTGTAGTGAACTTTCCACTTTTTATTTTTAAACTGACCAATGAACCTGCCATACACGCTCCACATTGCAGACAGCATTTACCTTTCTCTCACAGTGAAACCCTTTCCAAGTCTTAAGGGATGCCACATGGCCTCTGACATGCTCGTTGGTGAACAATGCCCCAGATAGTTTATTGTATGGCCCGTTAATGTATTTATACACAGTAATCATATCCCCACACAAACGCCTTACTCCATCAGCGTACATAATTGTAACTTTTCCAGCTCTCTTCTTCATATCAAGCTCCCCCAATCCCCTCATTTTTAGATTGCCTTCTCTGAACCTTTTTTCCATTTCAAAGATGTTTTGTACACAGGATTCCAAAATTGCACTGCATATTCCAAATGAGGCCTTACCAATGCTTTTGTAAGGGGAGATAACTTTTCCTCCCCCTTTGAATCCATACCTCTCTTTTAACCAAGAAAATACCATGCTGGCTCTGGCTGTTGCCCCGCCTGGCACTGCTTGCTTCCTTTAAAGGTGTATCTCCCTGGTTTTTGGTAAGTTTTCGGAATCCATTTCTAATTGAAGAACGGAGGGTAAAGGAGGTGCCTTACCTTCCGTTCTTCAATAGAACACACAGAGCCAGGAGAGAAGGTAAGAACTTACCCCGCTCGCTCGCCCACCCCCCCCCCCGGCGCTTGGTGTCTGACAGGTCCCAGGACCTTGTTCTTCTATCTCATGGATCTGCATGCGCATAGAAGACAAGGTCTGTGGGCCTGTCAGACTACGCGCCGGGGGAGCGAGCGAGCGGGTAATTTCTTACCTTCTCTCCTGGCTCCTTTGAAGGCAAAAAAAAAAAGTACTAAAATGGAATAAAATATTATGATTTGGGGGGGGGCTGAAAGGCACCCTAGATAATCCAGAGCAACTGAGGGCATTTTACAATCACACATCAGTCAGGGTACAGCGTGTCACAGTGTTCTTAACAAATTTAGAGAAAAACAACCTTCATTCGATTTGGGAAACACACCGGCATAACGGAGATAACATTTTCCTCGACTTCCGGCACCAACATCAAAACAGTTACACTTTTCATTTCTCTTCTTCTGCAATAATAATGTTTTTAAGAAATATAACTTTAAAGTCTAAATGTAAAAATAACCAAACCCCAGCCTTATACTAGCTGTCACAGGATACCAAGTAACTCTTGTGCTGATATTTGTAATATTCATGTTTTTGTTCGAGTTTGTTAAAGTTCTGTACTTTGACCCTGCTCTGGATTATATTCCGTGTTTTCTCTTTGTAGTGTATAATCTCCTACATGTCTGCCTGTCTATCTAATTTATCTTGCAGTAAGTGACTCGTTGTCTTGGTGAACTGCTGATTTTGAGACATTCACACTAGCCATAGCGATAAGCAGAAGAACATCGCACTTGTGGTACAGCACAAACCCGCTGCATGTAGTGCATTTTATTACACGGTCACTACATTGCAGCAGCCAGTGTGAATGGTTTTTGGTGGGATTTTGCAAGTGTAACAAACCTTCCACTTTCCATCCAACACTCGCATGTTTATTATTATCTGCTGTCTTCCTCTATGATTTCCTGCTGAATCTGACTAACTAGACACAGAGTTTTTACCTGTGCTTTACCTTCCAGGGACCACCGGTCAGCTATTGCAATCTTGAGGTGCCTTTTAGTCTATGGAGAAATTCCTGTCTGGTGGGGTAAGGTCCCTTTAAAGTTTTAAGTGTAAATTCTTTTTTTTAAAAAAAATTTTTTAAAGCTAGTATTTAATGTTTCTCAGTCTGGTGTAAGGTTTTAATTGTGTGATCATATCACAAAGTATCTTAACAGGTCACTTGACATGCTTTTTCACTGAACCAAACCCTTATATTTTCAACAGTCAAAAAGAAACTGCAGAAGTATAGAAGACAACAAAGAGCAAAGTTGTTTTACCTTGTTTTAAAACTAAATTAGGCTTTACAGCAGACTTGGGCCGCCACACACAAGCCTGCATTGCGGTATAAAGTATATCGCTTAAAAACAATAGCAATGCATTGAGAGTTCTGCTTTATAGCCTTTCATGGAGATGCAGAAACAGTCACTAAGTACTCTTTTCAAACAAACAGATGCTAACTTACACAGCAATGTTATTTAGCATTTTTATTGGTTTTGCATGGGGAAATAGCAACGTTGTTTATAAACAAAATATTTTTGGGATTATCATAGTGCAATGACTATGATCTGAAATTTTTGTGCTAATTTGAACCCAAAAGTACGCTTCTTCCCAGCTGGTCGATCCCAACAGATTTGCTGAGTTAGGCGAAGATGTGGAGGATGATGGCTCAGAAGCAGCATGTATGGGAGCGGGCCTTTCCCTTGAGCCGGGGGGGGGAGGGACGGAGCACTCTAAGGGGATACTGGGGCTAGAAGGATAGGCAGGTGGTAGTTTAGGGACTCTATTATTAGAAGGTAGATAGGTAATCGTCGCCAGACCCTGCATGCCGAACATGTGTTGTCTGCCTGGTTCTAGGTTCAACATGTGGTTGATCGTGTAGACAGATTATTGGGTGGGGCTGGAAGTGACCCGGCGGTGTCTTGGTTCACATTGGTGCCAATACAAAGTTAGAGGTGGAGGTAAGGTCCTTAAAAATGATTTCCAAGATTAGGGGCCAAGTTAAAAGCAAGGACCTCAGGGTAGTGATTTCAGAAATACTACCCAGCCCACGGGCTACGATGGAGGAACGGAGCTCAGGAGTATAAATGCGTGGCTAAGGGAGTGGTGTAAGGAGATGGGGTTTAGGTTTTTAGAGAACTGGGCTGACTTTTCTTTTGCTACAGGCTCTTTAGAGAGACGAATTGCACCTCAATGGTGTGTGCAGCTGTTTTGGGGAGAGATGGCTAGGGGGTTGGAGGAGATTTTAAACTAGGTATGGGGGGGAGTGTAGTTGACCTACAAAGGGGTAGATAGAGAAGTTAGGGATCAGGGGGCTATTAACACAACGGAGATGGAGAAGGGGGACATAGGGATAGGAGGCATGTACGACCATGTATGGATAAAACAAATTGATAATCAAATGTATGTTTACAAATGCAGAAGTCTGGCTGGAAAACCGGGGAACTTGAATAATAGCTTTTAAAGGAAAGGTATTGGTATAGCAGAAACATGGCTTAATGATTCACACTAGCAGACTGACAGTAAATATTGAAGAACTCCTTATTTAGACACTGACAGAGTTAATAAAGGAGGAGGAGTATGTATGAACAATGGCAGAACAATATGGTTGGAACTGTGTACAGAAAGCAAAAAGGTAGGGAATTAATTGTTTGGAGTATGTTAAAGCCGCCAAATACCGGGGAGGAGGTGGAAATGTGTCTCCATATGCAGTTGGCGAAGGCTGCTGGTATGGGCTTTTTTGGTTATGGGGATTTTAACTACCCTGACATAGATTGGATTAAGGGAACTGCCAGCAACTCAAAGGTATAAGTTTCTTAAATTTCCTATATGAGCATTTTCTTTCACAGATGGTAAAGTTCCTACTAGACAGAATGCGTGTTGGATCTGGTGATTCTAATAACCCTGAGCTCATTTTGGAGATGAAGGTAATTGGAAGCTTAGGGAATAGTGACCATGATATAGTGTCATTTAATATAGTTGCAAAAAAACTAAAGTGCACTGGGTTAACAAAAACCTTTAACTTTAGGAAAGCTATTTTATGCTGTTAAAAGGAATCACTCCTGCTCATAGACTGGGGGGAATTGTTTCTAGTAAAGATACAGAGCGATGTGGACCACTTTTAAAGGGATATTAAACTATAATATTTCTAAATTGGTACCTTTAGGGAACAAGTGTAAAAAAATTAGGTCCTCTCCTGCATGGCTTAATGCTCAGGTAAAAGGAAATGGAAAAAAAGAAAAAGGCTTTTAAATATTTGAAAACAGAGGGACAGAACAGGCTTACAGGGAGTACAAGCTGTAATAAGAGTGTAAGAAAGCAATTAAACTAGCTAAAATAGAAAATGAAATACGGATTGCAGAACAAAGTCCAACCCCAAAATGTTTTTTAAGTATATAAATGGTAAAAAGATGAGGATGAGATATTGGACCATTAAATAATGGGGCTGAGGTGGTTGTAGAGGATGCCGAAAGGCTAATCTGCTAAACCATTTTTTACATCGGTTTTTTACTGTTGAAAATCCTTGTCCTTACATAGGGATTGTAATAAAATGCAGGGAAGAAATTAAGAGTATTCACATTGGCTAACAGAGGTATGTGTACGGAAACAATTAGACAAAGTTAATAAATAAAGCCCCAGGACCAGATGAATTGCACCTCGGATTTTAAAAGAGCTTAGTTCAGTTCTATCTAGACACACTGTTTCTCATCTTTCAGATTCGCTTTGGTCTGGGGATGTGCCGCTGGATTGGAAAAAGCCAATGTAATACCAATATTCAAAGGTAGTCGTTCACAGCCTGGTAACTATAGACCTGTAAGCCTAATAAGTGGTAGGGAAGGTGCTGGAAACTTTTTAACGGATCATATCTCTTGACTTTGTCTCCAGAGCTCATCTTATTAGTAGTAGTCAGCATGGATTTATGAAATAGATCATGCCAGACAAATTTAATTGGTTTTTATGAAGAAGCAAGTAAGAAGTTAGATTCAGGCACAGCAGTGGATGTGGTATATTTGGATTTTGCGAAAGCTTTTGATACTGTGGCCACATAGGCGACTAATGTATAAACTGAGGACTGTTGGCCTTGAAGAAAACATTTGTTCATGATAGAAACTGGTTATTGGATCGCAAACGAGAGTGGTGGTAAATGGAGCTACATCTATGTGGGCTAAAGTTTCTAAGCGGAGTGCCTCAGGGTTCTGTACTGGGGCCCTTCTGTTTAATCTGTTTATAAATGACTTAGAATGGGGCATTGAGAGCAAGGTTTCAGTGTTTGCTGATGACACTAAACTATGAAGAGCTTTGGAAACTTCAAGTGATGTGCTAATGCTGCAAGCAGACCTAGATAGATTATCAGGTTACAATGGCTAGCTAGCAGAATTGTCTTGTATAAGAGAGGAATAGATTCAGAGAGAAACATATATTCTCTATGTGTGTTTTCACACATATGAAAACACACATTCGCCATATTCTATGCAGTAGGCTCCTTTTGCTACCCCAAATCTACAGGATACCAACAATATTGGGTGGTAGAGATCCATTTGTCCTCTGCTCCGTACTTTTGGTTTGGTTCTTAAAAAATTTTATTATGTAAATGACAATGGAAAATTATATAAATGATTGCTTGGTTATTAAACAGCTTTTAACTTAACGGGGACTATGTAAAAATGCTAACGCTAGTTTATTGAACATAATAGGTTTACAAGAAATGCAGTTGAACTAAATTGGCTTCAAGCCACAAAATTACGGGGGCAATGCAATATGAGGCACAATCGCCAAATATTGTAAAATCCATGCTACCCAATGTAATACTATTTTATAGGGCTTGTATGGTTTCTAAAACTTATAGGGACTTGCGCAGCTTAACTGAATATAGAAATTTCTTATGATGAGGAGTTATACTGGTCATACACTGGTTCCAGTGTAACAGACACAACAGGAACCTATCAATGTTTTACAGACAGATCATTGTTTGCAATCAACAAACAGTATAACCCTGACTGTGAAATGATTAGCCCAGGCAGTTGTCAGAACACTGTGGAATTATCAGAAGGTAAGTATGGTATTGTATGATCATGTGTTTACCTCTGATACTTTTATTGCTAAAATTTTGCTAATGCTTTTGATACAGTGCCAGACTAGCAAATAATGCATGAACTAAAGTCTGTGGCCTCAAAAAGATTAATTTACATTTACATGGTAGAATTACACTATATAATAATTGCCGAAATTATTGTATGGTTCCACACTGACCGCCGACCTTGTTGTTCATCCGAATCGGAGGATCGCACAATTGGGCAGGTCAGAAAACCACGGTCCAATCGTACGGCCCACTATGGGACCACACACTCGGTTGTGGTTACTGTCGGACGCAACTGTTTTGCCGCAACCAATAGTCCTTCCTCCTGGCTAACCATGCGAAAGTCTCGAACGATCGGTTAGAAGGAAGAATTGACGTGTGTACCAACCTTTAGTTTGAATCATATGTGCACAGAGAGAAAGAAACACACAGCAAAATAAAGGTAAACAGATGATTTTCGATTTTTAGATGCTTTTTTAATCTGAATCAATGTTGTCTGGAGGCTTTTGTTGCTGTGGAAACACTGTCAATATTTTGTCCATTGCTGTATTTCAAGACATTTCCAATCATTCAGAACTGACCAATTGGTAGAAATGATCAGCTGTGTCTTTAAGCAACACCCAATTGAATCAAAATATTGGTCTGGTGATCAAACAGTATTGGTATTGGGGTTCGCTTGTATAAAATCTGTACATGTATGTATGTATGTAATTCTATTTATAAGCGCCACTTGGGTATGCAGCGCTGTACATTATAAAATACAGAGATAAGTGCAAGCAATTATACAGATAAAAAAATTAAATACAATTTATACATCGGTTAAGAATGTTTCATACATCAGTTAACAATGATTTGTTGGTTCTGAGAAAGCAACAGAAATGGAGGAACTTAGATGTGTATAATGGGATAGATTATTTAGGATTAATGCATTGTATAAGACATGTTTACAAGCATTCATTGGTAGAAAAAATACATACATGTGCCCTTTTGGCTTAATAGGATGTGCCGCACACCTTACACTGTAGGGTAAAAAGTCTAATTCAGATGAGGTTTGATAAATACATATGTCCAACAGCTATGTATGTTTGTAGAAAGTTAATATATCAATTATTTTAAAAAAATATTGAATCTAATTCATAGAGCTTTGGCATGTTTAACATGAGCCAGATTAGAGCCCTTATTATGTACACAAGAAATGCATGTAATTTACCATATACTTGAGTATAAGTCGAATTTTTCAGGCTTAAATTAGCCTGAAAACCTAACCTCGACTTATACTCGAGTCAAGTCTTAATTTAGATCCAAATTTACACATTACAGATAGTAACCAGTAGGTGGCGCTGTGTTAACCTGTATAGAAAGTTACAGGAGCTGATCTGCCTTTACACTTCCTGCTTCCTGTATTCTGCCTGCTGGACTCACTCAGCACTGTCACTGGATGCTGTAAATCTGATGGTCTCCTCAGTTTGGGGCAAAAAACAGCTGCTAGTTCAGTGCAAATGACAGCTTGAAACTACAACTCTCAGGTGACATTTTTAACTATTGGGGTCAGAGAATCCTTTACATATATGGGGGTCAGAGTTCCCTTTACTATATGGGTTTCAGAGGCCCCTTTACTATATGGGGGTCAGGAGAATTGTAAATGATGGTAAGCTTAATTAAAAGTTTACTGAACCTTGCCACTCCACATGTTTAGAAACTGAAACTCCCCAGCAACAAAGCATGCTGGGAGTTGTAGTTTCCAAACATCTGGATGCCAAATAATGGAGGTTACTGGTACTGGTTTGGCTATTACTGTATGGGATTCATGTATGGGAATTCTGCTGTCCATTTAAAGGGCAACTAAAGCCTAAAACACACAAGAATCAGAAGGCAGTAGTGGTGATAATTTTCTCCCATCGACTTATACTCGAGTCAATCTGTTTTTTACAAATTTTTTCAGGTAAAAATAGTACCCGACTTCGCCTTATACTCGGATCGACTTATACTCGAGTATATCGGGTAGTATAAAGTGTGGGATTAATTGGCGCAATTCAACAAAACATCAGTACAGGAACCATTTAGCATTGCAAAAGAATATCATAAAAAATATTTATTAGCTCAATAATTGTAAGCACAACATAAAATGCTCAGTGCTTTATAAGCAAATAAAAGTGCCACATAATGAATCCAGCACTATAATAGTGACTTAATACCTACATCTCAGTGAAAAGCCAATCCCTAATGTATCATTTTTTTGGCATCAGGGATTTTATGATTAAGTGATTCACTTGTGGAGAACTGACTAGTGATAGAAATCAACAAATGCAAATTATCATACTATCCATACCCTTTAAAGTACTAGAATGTTTAAACTAGGGTCTGCAGAAGTAACCTGGCAGGCAATCTTATACCATGACCAGCTATGGTCACAATGAGATCATCTTAAAGACTGCCAACCAGCATGTGACACGAGTACATTGCATGATTTAAATGTATTCAAACCGTCACCTTTTTCTCACTGGAAAAGAAACATTTTATTACTGATTTATATATTGCAAATATATTATTAGAGCTTTACAATTATATTATATTAGAATCCAAGCACTTTATTTCACACATACAACCTATCAGTATGTGTATATGATTATGGAATGAAACAAATCCATGCAAGCACAGATGTGTCCAAGAACTCTGGACTTCACACTGTAAGGCATCATTGCTAGCCACTAAGCCACCATGCTACTGTAATGCTATTACATTATTATAATAGTGTTGTTGTTTTTTAAATGATTTAGAATTTTTCAAATTAATTAAATATTGCAATTCAATAGTATAAATAGATCATAATAGTTTGAATAACGTTACCAATTTTTTTTACATTTTAACAGATTCTCACTATATCTAAGTAATAAATAGTACAGCAGAAGCAGCCTTTCAATATAGTCGATGGCAGTGCGATCCCGCTTCTAGTAGTACCCCAAAGCTGAAGGTTAAAAATGATCTGCATGTAAGTGCCCCTGTACCTTTCAAACAAGCCTAGGATGATGTCTGTAGCTTCTCGTGGTTCATAGATTATAGGATTGTAAACTGAGGTTCAGGCAGTCAGGATAAACAAGGAAGTGTCACTCGTCAAAGGACCGTTTGTCTCCAAAACATGTACGGGGTTATTTAATAAAATATGTTATCATTTAAAATGGTGCTAAATTTGACCCAACCAATCAGATTGTATTTACCATTTGAAAGCTAACATCGCAAATTTAGCACCATTTTAACAATAAGAACTTTATTGAATCTCCCTGGTAGTGTGTGTTTTTTACTATTAAACACTGTTCCACGTTTGGATTGTCATCCTACTGGGCTCCAGCTATCTTTTTTTCAATAAAATAAGGAAGTGTGTGCCAGTCAATGATGTAATGTTTAAGGCAAGGGCTTATGATGAAGCAATGATGTCTCTGTTCAGCAGTAGGATACAACTGGGCATGATCAGGCCTCAGGCAGTGGATGTGCGGAAAAGGTCTGGTGGTTTTGCTAGCTGGAAACACCACCCTTTATACTGCTGTAACTTAGGATATCTGCAATAGAAGTATGATCCTGAGTGTCATTTTAAAGGTATGAATGTGCTCATTTTAAGAGGGCCATAATGAAGTTCACAGTTACCATTTATGGTGGGTACACACGTAGCAAAGTACCAGACAAATGTTTTCTTTTGGCCTCAGGAAAGTTCATATACTGACTGAAAATTTCCCTCAGTCTGGTCATCTCCCTGTATGTCAGCATAGGGAGACAGCCATGATCGCTAGGTAGTGTGGTTGTCCTAAACTTGATTTAGGGAGACCATTCGGACTGTGGGTAACCAAATCTTCACACAGATGACAATAGAATCTTTCAGACTCTGTCTGTAATCGGTTTGAGTTTGGTTCAGTGTCTACCCAGTTTTAGTCTGAAGGACATGGAAAACCCTAAAAAACAATAAATAATTATATGATCAATAAGGTCTTTTATTGTCTGTATACACAATTCCCAAGCTTTAAAGAATTTGTGGAAATTACATGAGTGGTAGCAAAGGATTTTTCATTTTGTATATTTATATTAGTACAGAAATTGCGGATCTCCTTTAAAAAGGGAATCTTAGAATAATTCCAATAGTTTTTTGTAAAAATAAAAAAATTACTCTTACATAAAAATATGAGTAGAATTACTGGATAAAATACTGCGTATTTATTACCTGATAAATGATATTGGGGTTATTTCTTCTGTCTTAGGTCCTGGATCTGTAAACTCAGGAGAATAAACTCCCTTTCTCCGTTTTAACAGTTAAGCAGTAATGCAGAGAAAAGAATTAATACATAAAAGAGAAAAAATATCTAACAATGTGCTGTAAAGATTTACAGGCTAATTAATCTAACCCAAGAAGCCCACTCCTTAATGGGGCTGGACAAAATTACTACTTTAAAGGAGAGCTAAACCCCCAACTACTATCTTTACTGACAGAGAATCATCATTGATGCTTCCGCAACCCCAGCAGCTTCCCTGCTCTGAGTCATTTTCTTTTTCACCTTCCTCCTTTATTCTCCCAGTGTGCATACGTGGTGTTCATGCATAGTTCCCTCCTCTTTTAGCTGTGGCTAGTGCTCTCACAGCATAAATAGTCAGTGGCAGTACCTCATCTATAATACGTGTCAGATAAGAAGTATATATAATAAATATAAAATGGAAAGTGTTTAAAATTATAAAGAGCTGAAAAAGAAAATAAAAATATCTCATTTAATTACAATCTCGGCAGACAAACAGAAGATTGCTGAAAAGTAATGGGGTCTATACAATCCCCATCATTCAGTATGGGATATTCCGATATCGCACAAAGGGAACATGTTCTGCAGTTAATATTATGGTAGTGATGTTTGCATTTTTCCCCTCATCAAACTTGAAATATTTTAATTTGTAACATATGGATTAAATGATACGTGAGATGTGATCGTAATTGTTGCATGAATGGGCCCCTTAATTTTACAGATGCTTTATTCATTGATACTGTTCTTTAAAAAATATCTCATTTAATTACAATCTGGGCAGACAACAAGAGATTGCTGAAAAGTAATGGGGTCCATACCATCCCCATCATTCGTATTGGGATATTCTGATTTGCACAAGGGAACATTTTCTGCAGTTAATATTATGGTAGTGATGTGTTTGCATTTTCCCCTCATCAGACGTTGAAATATTTTGGATTAAATGATACTGAGATTGTATGATCATAATTGTTGCATGAATGGGACCCTTTATTTTACGATGCTTTATTCAATGATACTGTTCTTTTAACGGGTCTAAAATACCGCTACATTGAAGCATTTGGGTTGCATTTATAAACGTAAGATTGCCCATACAATACCATTGCTGTAGTATACTACTATGCATGGTATTGTAGGAAGACAAGAGTACGATCACGTCAATAGATTTAAAGCTATGGTCATACTTTTACAATACCGAAGTTTAATGAATATTCCCCCTTTATACAATACCAGCTACATTGTAAAATACCAATACCGCACGGATTTTACTACTTACATCCTCCTGTTAAGAGACATAGGTACACCTGTACCTATAGCTTCCATTCAATATATAACTATCTGTTTTACTACTGAGAACTATCGCACGTACATTATAGCCGTGTTGTTACCAGGCGGTATAAAACGACAGTATTGGTCTTTTCCATTACCATGGGTTTATAAATATACCTTCGAATAGCTGCATACAATAAAAAAGAGATTTTTAATAAAACAACTGTTGTTGGACCTTAGTTCTACCCAGAGCACCCAGCAAGGAAACCTAAAAGCAACAGCTTCAGACCAAAAGAAGGAATGAGAACCCTGCTTTGAAACTCACAGCACAATATGCAAGAACATACTGAATACTCCTGATCTGATGCAGCCTAAAGATCTTGCCCAGCCAGGTCCTACAGCTAGCGTTGCACAAACATGCCTGTCTAGCTGCAAGGCAAAGACTGAACGAAAACTCTTAACTTTTTAGAGTGACAACACACCTCCAAATCTGATTGTCCAAAACAATTCTTAATTCTGATTGGATCTTGGATAAAGAGTGAAAGTAATTAGTGCAGCCTAGTTTTTGCTACATATTGTGCTTTTGTGCAAATGCATGCATTAAAAAAGGAGTCTGCTTAAGGAAAAAGGAGTCGCTTAACGATAATGGGTAAATTCCGTCAGGGGAACAACAGGATTTACCCATTATCATCAGGTGTAGGGGTTGAAACTAACAGACTGCAGTGCCGATGAACGACCGGCATTATGTGGTCGTGAAACTAAAAATATCCATCGGTCAGTACCGGCCCCTTTACTTTAAATAAAGTGAGCTGATCTGATCGTTCTGTGTATGGCCGCAGTATGGGGATCGGTCGTTTCCACGTGACGGTTCCCACTGCATGTGTGCCAGCGATAGGATTGCATGTGTGGGCCAGCTTTAGGATTACTGGTAAGGTAATCCTGAATGGGCATCCTTTAGCTCTGTAGTCTATCAGTTTATTCTTGTTAAATACAAAATATATGGTGAATAGTATCTACAATTTTATGTCATAAAAAACAGGTTTGGTTTGTGTTTGTTGAGCTTGACAGCATTCCCCCAAACCACACTACAGTTGTACTGGAAACAATTTTGAGGGCAAAAGATTAATAAAACACTGCAGGAAATCTGTGTCAGATAAATGCGTTAAAGGCTAATTTCACACAACAGCGTTTGTGTGAAAGCAGCCTAAAATTAAATGCAGCCCTGTTTATATTGATTATAGGCTCTAATATCAGTGATAGATAAATAGATAGACAGACATTAAAATTCTAATATAAACAGATATAAAAACATGTTCTGATATATAAATAAGAGCTGAAACATCCACTTGGCTCTTTTATTCACTATTAACAACACACCAAATCCCCATCTCCTTATGTCTGTTGCCTGGAAATAACGCTAGATTCAGATCTTCCTTCAAACCCCATGTCAACACACTTACCAACTTCTGTTGGCTCCAACTCGAAACATCTCCCGCATTCATCCCTTCCTCTTCAAAGAAGCTACTAAAATCCTAGTCCATGCCCTAATCATATCCCGGCTAGACTACTGCAACACACTCCTGTGTGGTTTACCAAACAACCACCTGGCACCGCTCAAATCCATCCTAAACTCTGCTGCCCAGCTCATTCACTTCTGTTCTCACTTCTCTAATGCTGCCTCTCTCTCTGTCAGTCCCTACAATCGTTGCCCATCACACAAAGGATCCAATTCAAGCTGCTAACCCTATCCTATAAAGCACTATCCAATACAGCCCATCCATACATCTCAGAGCTGATCCACTGATATCCGTCCAAGACGCAACCTCCACTCTGCAAAGGATACCCTCCTCTCATCCAACCTTGTCACCTATTCCCATTCCCGCATTCAGGACTTTGCTTGTGCTGCCCCTCTGCTCTGGAACTCCCTTCCTCCGCCTGTCCATCACTCACCATCCCTTAAAAACATAACCTAAAAACCCACCTTTTCAGGCAAACATATACCTGGCCTAGACTTACCCCCTCTCAATGACCCAGCCTGATCTTAACCGCCTCTCACACTCCACTGCCAATCTATTTACATGTATGACTATGTAGTTTTAAAGTGCCATGGAAGATGTTTGCGCTATATAAATCCATAATAATAATAATAATAGTAGAATATGTAGTGACTGTAACAGCCCATCATGTATGTTTATATGGCATTAATAATGAATATAAAGACCTGTTTAACAGACTTTCCTGTGCCTCTTGTTAGTTTTCAGTAAGTTGCAGTAGGCTCTTATGTGAGTTTCAGATGGGGCCCTCTGCAATAATATTTCTCACCCAGGAAACTAGCAGTTAACGTCCTGACCCTGAGTATTATCACTGGAAGGGGTTATAATTGTCCTTTAACTCACTAATGTGCAAGTAGTGAGCTTCATGTACAAGAAATGTTTGCTACAAATTTCTGCAATTGTCCCTAGGCCATGTCCACACTGACTGCGAGAGGTCACATTGACTCTCCCCTTTATACTTTATAGATTAAAACAACTGCTCAACTATGGCGGCAGTCTTTTTTGACAGATTGTTGGATCATTGTCAAAGAATTGACAATTATACATTTTTGCCACATATAGTAAAGCTGATACACCTTGGTGATCTTTGCCAAATCATAATACCAGCAAGGTATTGAGCCGAAACGGACTGCCCACAATTCTGAATACCGTATATACTCGAGTATAAACCGAGGTTTTCAGGCTTTAAAAAAAACCTGAAAATCTTACCTCGTTTTATACTCGAGTCGCCTATCTCCTACCTTGTCCGCCGGCCAAGCGATCCGCTCCTCGCTCCACAGCCTCTGCGCATCCGGATGATGTCACTACCCGGCGCCGCAAAGTGAGAGGCGCCAGGTAATGACATCATCCGGAGCGCAGACTGAGGAGCAAGGATGCGGATCGCGCGGCCGGCGGACAAGGTAGGAAAAAATTTTACTTGCACAGGAATTGGCAAATAATTACAAATAAGAGTAAAACCTCCTTTATTTGTGCATACTGTATGCACAAATAAGGAGGATTTACCCCTATTCGCAAGTATTTGCCACTTAAGATGTTTGAAAACTACAACTCCCAGCATGCTTATTGCTGGTAGTTGTAGTTTTCAAACATCTTAAGTGGCAAATACTTGCAAATAGGGGTAAATCCTCCTATATTTGTGCATATGCACAAATAAGAAGGTTTTACTCTTATTTGTAAGTATTTGCAACTTGAGTTTTGAAAACTAACACTCCCAGCAATAAAGCATGCTGGGAGTTGTAGTTTCCAAACATCTTTAGTGGCAAAAACTACCCCCTCGGTTTATACTGTGGTTTCCTTCTTTTTTTTTACCTAAAACTAGGTACCTCCTCGGTTTATACTCGGGATGGTTTATACTCGAGTATATACGGTAACTTTACATTATGGTTAGTCGGATTCAGGCCATACACTTTGCCGAAGTTCATCAAAGGGAGAGGGTGGGTCTTGTGCGTCTCTTGTCAGCGGCCACTATGCCGTGTGTATGAACCTTAACACATTTGCATCTAGTCTTATCCGTCAAAGCAGAGATGTCAGATTTGCTAATGTGGCTAGGCAATGTCCGTTCCCCACCTCCGTGGAAAATCTTGGGCAAAATCTCTCCTCAGTAACTGAACTTTAGAAAACAAGGCAGTATTTAAGGGTGCTAAACTGCTAAATTATTTTCTCTAATTTTTTTTGTCTTTAAAGGCTAGGCCACACTAGCGTGTTTTTTGCGTGTTTGCGCCCGCTTTTTTCGCTAACATGGAAATCGCGGGAAGGCGAACATTCCTGTGATTTCCTATGCGCATGCGATTGCACACCCATTCGTGTTTGCTCTAGCATTTTTTCGCACAATCGCATGCATTTTCTCTTTAAGAATAGCGTAAACACACACGAAAACGCGAAAGCACGTGCAAAAGCAAAGAAAATGCGTGCTTATAATGCTTGCGATTGTGTGGTGATTGTGTGGCATTGTAGTGTGTCCTCAGCCTAAATCATTGTGCAGTTCAGTACAGAGAAGTATTCACAGACAAAAGAGTCTGTACTCTGAGGACGCGCTGTGACACTGTGAAATGCGTCAAACCCCCATGTACCTGTTTTACATATGTTGCCTGATCTTTTATCTTCAATAAAGATGTTTATTGCTCCCCCGTGATTACGGAGTGTCATCCATCCATTTTATTGCCTTGTGATTTTTATCATGTATATGTTGTCCTCTGGTATTTCCGGATCTGGCAACACTAGTTTGGATGAAAAAGCATGGTTTGTGTATTTTATTGATAAAGATATAACAGCACAGAAAAAACATTGGAAAACCATTGGGGTAAAAACGCATTGCATTTACCTGTGCGTTGTAGTGGGGGATAGGGCATACTATTTAATCTTTTTATGTTTAAAAAAATAATTGTACAAATGGTGAAAAGTTAAAGTGCAGCAATTTCCCTGCCTGTATAGTGTAAAAAACTTTGCTTTACTAACTAGACATTTGGTCTAGTAAGTATACATATTAATAAACATATACATATTGTTTCTCATACAAAAATGTCCCCTAAGGTTTAAAAATTCTATCCAAATGAAGGTAAGCTGGTAAACCTTGTAGTGGGGAGGAATATATGCCTTGTGGGGGATGGAAAGCAGATGAGACCTCAGCAGGGGATGGGAGGATGCAGATACAATGAACTTTTCCAAAGGAAAATGACATGCATTTTATTTGAGAGAAGGCACCATCAAAGAACCTGGCAAACAAGAATTTGTCCACGAAAGAAAAATTCAAAATGGAACGGTGTCTTAATTTCCAAATCAAGGCTCAAGAACAGGATTAAGAATATTGTCCTCTGGGTGGTTTCATTAACAAGGGGTTGTGTAGGTACCAACAAATAAATATAGTTTTTTGTTTTAAGTAACTATGTTTTATCTGTTACTTTTTTAAAGTAGGCATGGAGAACTGAATGCCAACAACTCATTTCAGCTTGAAGAAGCAGAATGTGTTCATGATTAAAATATTATGACTGCCTGTGGTTGGGTTCTTGCCAAAACAACTTCCATGGAACACAAAAGCATAATAAAAGTTGCTCCATTCATGACTACTGGCAGTATGACGGTATGGTTAGATCAAATATATATGGAATATTATAGCCCTTACTGAAAACTTAAAAATATATAAGTTCTGTAAGCACATAAGAACATTTGTACTTTATATCTTTTACCTTATTAATTTGTCCAAAATGGCCACTGTTGTGATTTACGCCATGTAGCAGAATCCAGTGCTTTGTAAAGTACACCATGAAGCAGAATGGTGCTTTGTAAAGTACACTATTAGCAGAATCCAGCTTTGTAAGTATACCAAGTAGCAGAATTCAGTGCTTTATAAAGTACACCATAAGCAGAATCCAGTGCTTTGTAAAGTACACCATGTAGCAGAATCCAGTGCTTTGTAAAGAATACCATGTAGCAGAATCCAGGGCTTTGTAAGATACACCATGTAGCAGAATTCAGTGCTTAATAAAGTACACCATGTATAGTCGAGTGCTTTGTAAAGTACACCATGTAGCAGAATCCAGTGCTTTGTGAAGTGCACCATGTAACAGAATCCAGTGCTTTGTAAAGTACACCATGTGGCAGAATCTAGTGCTTTGTAAAGTGCACCATGTAGCAGAATCCAGTGCTTTGTAAATGCACCATGTACAGAATCCAGTGCTTTGTAAAGTGCACCATGTAGCAGAATCCAGTGCTTTGTAAACACCATATAGCAGAATCGAGTGCTTTGTAAAGTACACCATGTAGCAGAATCTAGTGCTTTGTAAGTGACCATGTAGCAGAATCCAGGTGCTTTGTAAGTGCACCAGGTAGCAGAATCCAGTGCTTTGTAAAGTACGCCATGTGCAGAATCCAGTGCTTGGTAATACACACATGTAAGAACGAGTGCTTTGTAAGTACACCAGTAGCAGAATCGAGTGATTTGTGATGTACAACACCGTTAGCAGAATCCAGTGCTTTGAAAAGTGCACCATGTACAGAATTCAGTGATTTATTAAGTACACCATGTAGCAGATTTCAGTGCTTTATAAATACACCATGAAGCGAAAGTGCTTTTGTAAAGATACCTATTAGCAGAATCCAGTGCTTGTAAATATCCAAGTAGCAGAATTCAGTGCTTTATAAAGTACACTGAAGCAAATCCAGTGCTTTGTAAAGTACACCCATGTAGCAGAATCCAGTGCTTTGTAAAGTACACCCATGTAGCAGAATTCAGTGCTTTATAAGTACCCATGTAGCAGAATCCAGTGCTTTGTAAGTGCACCATGTGCAGAATCCAGTGCTTTGTAAAGAATACCATGTAGCAGAATCCGGGCTTTGTAAAGTACACACATGTAGCAGAATTCAGTGCTTTGTAAAGTGCACCATTTTGCAGAATTCAGTGCTTTGTAAAGTGCACCATGTGGCAGAATCCAGTGCTTTGTAAATACACCTGTAGCAGAATCCAGTGCTTTATAAAGTACACACTGTATAAGTCGAGTGCTTTGTAAAGTACACCAGTGTAGCAGAATCCAGTGCTTTGTGAAGTGCACCATGTAACAGAATCCAGTGCGTATTAAGTACACCATGTAGCATATCCAGTGCCCTTGTTTATCTTAATATTTTAACACTATGTAGCAGAATCCAGTGCTTTGTAATTCCACCATGCACAGAATCCTTGTCTTTATAAAGTACACATTAGCAAAATCCAAAGCTTTGTAAAGTCCCCCATGTAGCAGAATCCAGTGCTTTGTAAGTATACCATGTAGAAGAATCAAAACTTTTTAAAGTACACCATGTAGCAGAATCGAGTGCTTTGTAAGTACACCATGTAGCAGAATCCAGGGCTTTGTAAAGTGCACCATGTAATAGAATCCAGTGCTTTGTAAGTGCCATTGCAGAATCGTGCTTTGTAAGTACCATGTAGCAGAATCCAGGCTTTGTAAAGTACAACCATGTAGCAGAATTCAGTGCTTTGTAAAGTGCACCATGTAGCAGAATTCAGTGCTTTGTAAAGTGCACCATGTGGCAGAATCCAGTGCTTTGTAAAGTAATACCAAGTAGCAGATTCAGTGCTTTATAAAGTACACCATGAACAAATCCAGTGCTTTTGAAAGTACACCCTGTAGAGAATCCAGTGCTTGTAAAGTGACCATGTAGCAGAATCCAGTGCTTTGTAAGTGCACCATGTACAATCCAGTGCTTTGTAAAGAATACATGTAGCAGAATCCAGGGCTTTGTAAAGTACACCATGTAGCAGATTCAGTGCTTTGTAAAGTGCACCATTTTGCAGTATCATGCTTTGTAAAGTGCACCATGTGGCAGAATCCAGTGCTTTGTAAAGTACACCATGTAGCAGAATCCAGTGCTTTATAAAGTACACCATGTAGTCGAGTGCTTTGTAAAGTACACCATGTAGCAGAATCCAGTGCTTTGTGAAGTGCACCATGTAACAGAATCCAGTGCGTATTAAAGTACACCATGTAGCATAATCCAGTGCCCTTGTTATCTTAAATATTTTAAACACTATGTGCAGAATCCAGTGCTTTGTAAGTCCACCATGCCCAGATCCTGTGCTTTAAAACTAAACCATGTACAACAATCCTGTCTTTATAAAGTACACCATGTAGCAAATCCAAAGCTTTGTAAAGTACACCATGTAGCAGAATCCAGTGCTTGTAAGTACCATGTAGCAGAATCCAGTGCTTTGTAAAGTACACTATGTAGAAGAATCGAATACTTTTAAAGTACCCCATGTAGCAGAATCGAGTGCTTTGTAAAGTACACCATGTAGCAGAATCCAGCGTTGTAAAGTGCACCATGTACAGAATCCATGCTTTGTAAAGTGCACCATGTAACAGAATCCAGTGCTTTGTAAAGTGCACCGGTAGCAGAATCCAGTGCTTTGTAAAGAATCCCATGTAGCAGAATCAGGGCTTTGTAAAGTACACCATGTAGCAGAATTCAGTGCTTTGTAGTGCACCATGTAGCAGAATTCAGTGCTTTGTAAAGTCACCATGTGGCAGAATCCAGTGCTTTGTAAAGTACACCATGTAGCAGAATCGAGTGATTTGTGATGTACACCGTGTACGCGAATCCAGTGCTTTGAAAAGTGCACCATGTAGCAGAATTCAGTGATTTTATTAAGTACACCATGTAGCAGAATTTCAGTGCTTAATAAAGTACACCATGAAGCAGAATGGTGCTTGTAATTACACTATGTAGCAGAATCCAGTGCTTTGTAAAGTATACCAAGTAGCAGAATTCAGTGCTTTGAGTACACCATGAAGCAGAATCCAGTGCTTGTAAAGTACACCATGTAGCAGAATCCAGTGCTTTGTAAGTGCACCATGTAGCAGAATGCAGTGCTTTGTAAAGAATACCATGTAGCAAATCCAGGGCTTTGTAAAGTACACCATGTAGCGATTCAGTGCTTTGTAAATGCACCATGTAGCAGAATTCAGTGCTTTGTAAAGTGCACCATGTGGCAGAATCCAGTGCTTTGCAAAGTACACCATGTAGCAGAATCCAGTGCTTTATAAAGTACACCATGTATAAGTCGAGTGCTTTGTAAAGAATACCATGTAGCAGAATCCAGGGCTTTGTAAAGTACACCATGTAGCAGAATCCAGTGCTTTGTGAAGTGCACCATGTAACAGAATCCAGTGCGTATTAAAGTACACCATGTAGAATAATCCAGTGCCCTTGTTTATCTTAAATATTTTAACACTATGTAGCAGAATCCAGTGCTTTGTAAGTGCACCATGCAGCAAATCCTGTGCTATAAAGTAATCATGTACACAATCCTGTGCTTTATAAAGTACACCATGTACAAAACCAAAGCTTTGTAAAGTACACATGTAGCAAAATCCAAAGCTTTTAAAGTACACCATGTAGCAGAATCCAGTGCTTTTGAAGTATACCATGTAGCAGAATCCAGTGCTTTGTAAAGTACACTATGTAGAAGAATCGAATACTTTTAAAGTACCCCATGTAGCAATCGAGTGCTTTGTAAAGTACACCATGTAGCAGAATCCAGGGCTTTGTAAGTAAACCCATGTAACAGAATCCAGTGCTTTGTAAAGTGCACCATGTAGCAGAATCCAGTGCTTTGTAAAGAATACCATGTACAGAATCCAGCTTTGTAAATTACACATGTAGCAGAATCAGTGCTTTGTAAAGTGCACCATGTAGCAAATTCAGTGCTTTGTAAAGTGCACCATGTGGCAGAATCCAGTGCTTTGTAAAGTACACCATGTAGCAGAATCCAGTGCTTTATAAAGTACACCATGTATAAGTCGAGTGCTTTGTTAAAGTACACCATGTAGCAGAATCCAGTGCTTTGTAAAGTGCACCATGTAACAGAATCCAGTGCTTTATAAAGTACACCATGTAGCAGAATC
>JAACNH010005232.1:0-21000 GCA_019447015.1 Hymenochirus boettgeri | reverse complement strand
AAGGTATAACATTAATTAGTTTATTAATCTGTTCTAAATAAAGATATATAAGTGTGTAACAGTGTGTAAATGGCATATGAAATAAAAAATAAAAAAGTACTCACATAGAGAATCTCCCCACGTTTGAATGGACTGGTCAAAATGGGAGCTATAGACACACCTCTCAAATTTATTAAATTCTGCATGGAAGTTTGCTGTCATTTCCTTATTGTCCTTATTATCTAATAGGTGTGCTTCTTGTAGCTGCTGCAGCACTACATCACATCCTGACGCAATGCATGCTTTACAGTAACATCCTTTAGCTTTGCATTGTGGTAGAGACTTACTGAGCATGTGCGAGCTAATGGCCAATAAAAAGAAAGTTTGCTTTCCCAGTAAGTTTAGATGATATCCAGCTGTATTGCATTGTGGGAGAGACTTACTGAGCATGTGCGAGCTAATGGCCAATCAAAAGAAAGTTTGCGTGCTTTCCCAGTAAGTGTAGATATATCCAGCTGTATTGCATTGTGGGAGAAACTTACTGAGCATGTGCGAGCTAATGGCCAATCAAAAGAAAGTTTGCTTTCCAGTAAGTGTAATGATATCCAGCTGTTTGCATTGTGGGAGAGACTTACTGAGCATGTGCGAGTTAATGGCCATCAAAAGAAGTTTGCTTTCCCAGTAAGTGTAGATGTATTGCATTGTGGGATGGATTTCACATCCTGATGCAATGTGTAGTGGGAGTGGGTGGGCGTGGCCAATAACACTGCTTTACTGAAGACTTCCCTGAAGGGAAGTTTCCGTCTTATGCTGGTAAGTGTCTAAATGTTATTAGTTTTTTTCTTAGTGAACAGTCTCTCTGTTTCTCTCTCTCTCTGTTATGATTGACTTTTAAAGCAACTATAACATATTTCCTTATTTAATATGTATTTTCAAGCAGAATCCAAAGTATATAATTAAATATATCCTTTAGCTATATCATTCATTATGTATTTTTTTATTTTAATTTGCAGCTAAATCTTCCTCGGATACCCCACCCCCACCACCGTCCCCGCCAGAGGAAGAATGTAAGTGCAGCTTATTGAAAAAAAAATTCGAAATTTTTCATTTGTCCAAGGCCACATTACAGCGCACACGAGCGCTCCAGAAACAAGCATACAAGCGCGTGTTTCCGGTGCGCTCGTGTATTGCCGCGCGAGTGCAGTACGATTACACAATTGTGCAAAAATTGAGGATGACATTAATTGTGCCACACTATTGTTTGCTTTTTAATGCGTAGATGTGTCCAAGCCCTTTATCCAAATGTTTGCATATTTTTTGACAACTTCTCCGAGAATTGTTTTAGTAAATGTATTCGAACATTTAATGACAGTGAGAGTTAAAATAAATTTCCTTTTTTTTTTTAGCACTACCACCAACTAGCCCTCCGGGCAGCCCATTGCCCCCTCTGGGCTCTCCATCGCCCACACCGGGCAGTCCACTGCCCCAAGAGGAGGAACCTGGCACCAGCCAGACACGTAAGTGCATCCTAAGCAATTTTTTTATCTTTTTATTGACCTTGATTGTCAGCAAATAATTATTGAAATTATCAGTGATAATTAAGTGAATTTTATTATTTCACTGAAAAAAAATTTGTGAAAAAAAAATTAAACAAATCTATTAATTTGGCTTGAGAGACAGATCACAGTTCTTCTCATTTCCCATTCCCATTTATTGTCCCCGACTCCCCATTGTTTGGGCTGTATCTTGTCCCTCATTTTTTGAGCTTAAGTCACAAAATTCGGTCCAAACGTGCAGTAAAAGTGTGCGATTATCTTAAGTATCCTTTCCAACATTGTCCGACAAACACATACCCATGAACCCCACACAGCTATTCCAGTTCCTGTGGAGGTCATGATTCAAAATTGTAAGTAAATCATATGCAACGTTAATGAAATGTTATATACAAGACTATTAACTGTGTGTATGCAGATCTTTGAAAGATGACAGACAGGATCTTGCAGATCCTGTCTGTCATCTTTCAGAAATCTGTACTGTGTGTACCTAGCTTTAATGTTTTATGCCAGCATTACCTCCTGCTGTTTATCAGTGATCCCCCATGATGCAATAATATCGCTTTAAGTGGAAGTTCAGTGAAGATACATAAACTATTAAGAAAAAAGAGCAGTATTTTTCCATCCGAATGACCTTAACCTGCCAAATCAGCATTGTGTCTGTGTATAAAGAAATACAGACTACATGTTTGCAGGACCCCTAATAGAGATCGTTATGGTCTTGCCCTTGACCCAGTCCCTGTGTTGATTCAGTTGCTCAGTAGAGATCTGAGCATGTGTGACCCATCCAACAGCCAATCAGTAGAAATCAGTTACCATAACTAGGTATGCATAATATAATCTAAGGATTTTAGAAATAATGATATTTTATACTGAGCTTTCCTTTTTATGACACACCGCAATATTATAGGATTGCAGTACGTGTAAGTAGTTATCAGGTGCAAAATTGCACCGTATTCTGAAAATACTGAGATCCTCGTAATTACGAAAATTTTCAAAAAAAAATCCGCGTTTCGGAAGGCGGAAAATCTGGAATAATCCGCCATTCGCGGACGGGATAAATCCACGGCGGATCCGGGTTCGGGTCCGCAAACCCGGCCATCCCTATTCATAAGTTACATTTTCTTTTTGCACATCTAAATCAAACATACAGTAAATTACCATAATTGTTATGGCTGCCATTAGTATATCTATAACAATATAATTTCAATTATTATAGATATTTTGTGAATGTTAGGGAGACTGGGATATAGGTAGCTAAGAGGTGTTTTATCTCCTATAGCTGTAGATGTTCACATTTGTTGTCTGTAAAGGGTGGCCCTTAGAATTGTTTGAAGGTAGGAAAATAACTCATAGATACTGATTCTAAATATTGAGGGGGGGGAATAGGCAGTTATGTTCAAATTATCAGTAAAGAGGATCACATTCAGATATAATCTTTAACATATGTCCTAAATCCTCTTAAGCTGAGGTTTATGATATTTCAGGAGATATTGTTCCATAAATGTTTTGCCACTTCTGTGCTACCTGCTTGTTGTTGTAATAATGGGGGGGGGGGGGGGGTAAGTCAAGACTGTTATATACAATGAATATTCCAGTCTATTTTATTATGAAGAAATCTTTACAGGATGAAAGACTGTTAGCATTCTTCTATGGTGAAGGTAGGGAGACCGGGGCTATTCAAAGACATAAATTTCAAAAGGCATATGGTGATATGAAGATTACCTGTGCAAGTCAGCATAGGAATTAAATGAATAGTTTGTCTCCAAGAATTAGTTAGCAGTGCAAGCAGTTATTGGTGAGAATTTTGACTTAATCCAGCAAAGTAGTTCTACGTATGTTAGGGTGGCGATAAGGTCTTATGGTGTCTGTGGTGAGTCCCATGTCTTGAAGGACATTAAATCCCTCGTCTAGTGATGCTGCTGAGAAGGTCCTTCCTCCATAGTGGATAAGCAATTTAAAGGGGAATGCCCAGCAGTAGCGGATCTTGTGGTGCTGGAGGATGTCAATATCACTTCAATACCTGGTGGTTCTCACATTGAAATAAGCAACAACATCAATCATATTTATAAAGCACTTTTCTCCTATAAACAAATACTATACATTTAAAAATCAGCAATCTGGTCAGGAAACAGGCATGGAAACAGCAAGCTTAAAAAGGCACAGGAAACTAATCAGAACCAAAGGGGAAGCAAGCAGGAACCAGATAGAACAAGATTTGAGCGATTGAAATATATACCAACAGCCAAGAAGAAAGGCTGGAAAGACCTAGAGTTAAAGGAATAGTTCAACCCCAAAATAAAACTTTTCCTTTAATGTATTGATTAAAGCCCGGGAGGTTAAGGAACTATGCCTTACCTCCTGTTCTTCAATCCATTACTCAGGAGCCAGGGCCAAAGGTAAGTATATTTATCTTTCGTGAAATCCTCCACCCCAAACATTTCCTGGTTCTAAGACTCTATAGCGCTCATTATTGTGCATGCATGCTAAAGAGAATTAAAACAAAGAAGCGGTATTTGTAGTTCTGCAGCGGAGGATTGTACGAAAGGTAAACATACTTACCTTTGGCCTTGGCTCCTGAGTTATTGATTAAAGATTGGGAGGTAAGGCATAGCTCCTTAACCACCTAGGCTTCAATCAATACATTAAAGGAATAGTTCACTTTGGGAGTGAACTATTCCTTTAACATGAGGACTTGTGAGAAGCAACAGAGCAGGAAGAAGTGACAAGGATGAAAACGGGAGGTAAGGAACTGTGTCTGGCTCTAACAGTAACTGTCTCAATATTATTTAGATTGTCATTCATTTAATGAAGTATCTCTTTGTACAGGTATTTTATGTAAAATGTAAGTGTGAAGGTTATTTCTATTGTGAGCTTTGTTTATAAATTGACAAAGGTCAAGAATATCAGATCAACGCATTGCTCATGCACAGTTCAGTAGAAAAAAATTGATCTAGAAAAGTGCCTTATTGATTATCTGTGGTGGTTTCTGTGAGCCACACTTACTGAGCATACTATGTTTTTTTGTTTGCTTACCAATTACAGGTACAGTTGTTCAATAACACATTTATAAAGTGATATGCTGAAGGACATTTCCTTTTTATTCAGTGAAAGTAAAGTGCTAGAGCAAGATCAGTTACAACAAGTGGGATTATTCAATTTAAGGCAGAAATGATGCAAGCAGCAGGTATAATCAATGTTACAGGGGCTACCATATTTATGACCATGCTAGCGCCGTCATTTTGCTGACAACTGAAAGAGAACTGGTTTATCAGCACTCAAGGTGAGAATAGCTTCTGTCTTATTTGAATTGCAGATTGTAACAATGTTGCTTGCATAGATGTAGATAAATGAAAATATGGGAATTGTTGTGGATAACTTAATATTTCAGTTTTTTATCATAAGGAAAAAAAAAACCTGTTTAATTAAAGGGATAGCCACTATTTATTTTAAATATCAACAGGGAGATTCAATAAAAGTTCTTATTGATTAAAATGGTGCTGATTTTGCCCCAACCAATTAAATCTTATTTAAAATTTGAAAGCTAACATTTGATTGGTTGGGGCAAAGTTAGCACCATTTTTAACAATAAGAACTTTGAATAACTCTGCAAATACCGTATATACTCGAGTATAAGTCGATCCGAGTATAAGTCGAGGTGCCTACTTTTACCTGAAAAATTTGTAAAAACTGATTGACTCAAGTATAAGTCGAGGGTAGAAATTATCACCACTACTGCCTTCTGATTCTGTGTTGTTTTTAGGCTTTAGTTGCCCTTTAAATGAACAGCAGAATTCCCATACATGAATCCCATACAGTAATAGCCAAATCCAGTACCAGTAACCTCCAATTCCTTGGCACTCCAGATGTTTGGAAACTACAACTCCCAGCATGCTTTGTTGCTGGGAGTTTCAGTTTCTAAACACGTGGAGTGGCAAGGTTCAGTAAACTTTTAATTAAGCTTACCATCATTTACCATTCTCCTGTGACCCCTCTGACCCCATATAGTAAAGGACTCTCTGACCCCAATAGTTGAAAATGTCACCTGAGACTTGTAGTTTCAAGCTGTCATTTGCACTGTACTAGCAGCTGTTTTTTGACCCAAACTGAGGAGACCCAGATTTACAGCATCCAGATGAGCAGTGACAGTGCTGAGTGAGTCCAGCAGCCAGACTACAGGAAGCAGGAAGTGTAAAGGCAGATCAGCTCCTGTAACTTTCTATGAAGGTTAACACAGCGCCACCTACTGGCTACTATACGCAATTGCAGAATTTGGATCTAAATTAGGACTTGACCCGAGTATAAGTCGAGGTTAGGTTTTCAGACTAATTTTAAAGCCTGAAAAATTCGACTTGAGTATATACGGTACATTAATCACTAGAAGCATGTACTAGCATGTTATTATCTTCTATAATCTTTTGACATGTGTTGCACCTAAACTTTATTTTTAAAAAAAAAGTTTTATTATTTTTTTCTTTTTTTAATTCAGCTTAAATGGAAATGACTCCCCAGAACGTCTGTCTCGTTTATTTCCACATAATCTTTACATGGCATTAACAATCAAGAAAGAGCTGAATGCATTTTTTCCCCCAAAAGCAAAATATGAATCTGTAACCTGGCTTGCTACAAAAAAAAAAAACGTAAGTCATCATCCTCAATTTATTTTGCAGCTAAGGGACTGCAGCCTAGGTATGGGGAGGAGAAAAAGAAATAAAATGTTATACAGCACAGGAGAGAATGCAGCGCTGTGAAGACAAAGAAAAAAAACATTCAGTGACATTGCTTTTTCTGAAGATGCCTTTATGATTCTATGATGCTGTAGCCATATATACATATATGGTTAGTTCCAAGAGAGATCACACTTCCTATTTCTATAGTTTCAATGACAAAACATTTCAATTATTTTAGTTTTTATTTCTGACTAAATGACTATAATTCGTTTTATTGCAGATCTGTATAGCTGAATTTGCTTTCATGCTAGATTGTGATAGCATATGTCAACATGTCATGTAATAAAATGTAATAAAGTGATATTTGGAAGTATATATTTATATAATTCCTTTTTAGAATTATAATTATTTCAGAAGCTGAATCATATTTATTCACTTGTATGTACAGTATATGAATGTATTTTATTTATTTTATTGCTGCACTTTACAATGATCCATTCACTGTAGGCCCTGCCCTGAAAAGCTTCTCTAATCACTTTATCACACACACAGCTAGATTTGAAATGTGCCAGCTTGTTTTTTGAGTGTATGTTAGACGTGATGATTTTTGTTGGGTCCCATAGTTCATCTTGTACTAGATTATAGTCTCCCGTGCTATCACCTGAGCTGTTGAAAACTCCGCTAGAAGTGGTATCATATGTTGCAAAAGAGAAATCGAAGCCGTGGGGGTATTGTAAATTCTCATAAAAACGTATGAAATAATGGTTATTTCCAGTGCCACCATTACTTATTTGAGTCTGTTTAAATTTTTTGTATATTATATCAGAGGGAGCATTGAAGGATTAAGAAAACTCCTCTGGAGTATGTGGAATGGCAACTATGTGCTGCCCAGGAGATCCAGGGTTTGTGTAACCATTGAGTTTTTGAAAGGAGGAGGTGTGTTTCCTGTAAGCATATGATGTCTGGTTTGTAGTGACTGATGATATCCTGTATTAGAGACATTTTTAGAGGTTCTCTATCCTCAAAAAATGTTGTGTGCAATGTTGTGAGAAAGTTAGGGAATTGTTGTTTATTGTGCTTGCCATGTGAACCACAGCTGCAGGGAGCATATAAAAAGATAAGATCATATTAGGAAAATAATATAATCAATGGGTTATGTTTGTAGCCCTCAATTGCTGGAGATTTACCACAATCAAACTTCAATTTATTTAATTTATTATTTATTGTTTATTACATTGATTAAAGTGTATCCTTAGTAGAATGATATTTATTAAACATCAAATACATAACCTTATGTTTCTCTGCTGCTGCAAGTGAACTATTTGTGGTACTGATTTTTTTTTATCTTAGTGGCATATTTTTCGCTATAGCAATGGCAAAGAGTGTTATATCCTTTTTGCAGCGATGTGTGATAGTAGTATCGGTGTGTGCCGGCAACACAGCCATATTTATTTGGTTAAGTCCGGTATTGCAAAAAGCGAAATTTGTTTGTAATGTAGCCCATTACTAGACCAGGGCTGCAAGTGAGAATTTGCAAATGTTAAAAGAGGGGACTTCAATATTTATATGTTGAATTTAGAGCCCCATTGCCTTTATTGTTAAATACAGAAAATCACAACCTTAAAGGGTATTTCCAATTCCAAAATTAACTTTTGGTATTTCAGTTTAATTGAAGAACTGGAGGTAAAGGAGCTATCTCTTACCTCCCGTTCTTCAATAAAACCCACAGGAGTGAAGGTTAGGAACTTACCCGGTCTCGCACTCATCCACTAATCTTCTGACAGGTCCTAAAGATAACCTTTAAAAAAGCAATCTAACACACCTATTGGACTCTTACTAGTATTAAAAAACACTCCACAATGTACTGACACCTTCCAAGGACCCTCTGGCAGGTAAGATATATGGACAGCTCTGCAATTTTATTACCTCACACTAGGGATGGCCAGTTCGCGGATCCGAACCCGGATCCGCCGCGGATTTATCCCGTTCATGAACGGTGGATTTTTCCGGATTTTCCGCCTTCCGAACTTCCGATTCGCGGATTTTTCACATTTTTGAAAATTTTCGAAAATACAAGGATTTCTCTTAATTCCATACATATGTATTTTCGAAAATTTTCCAAATTACGAGGATTAAATGTATTTTCGAAAATACATATTTCGAAAATTCCCGAAAATACGTGAAAACTCGTAATTTCGAAAATTTTCGAAAATAAAAAAAATCTCGTTATTTCGAGGGTATTTTTAATTTTAACGCGGTCCGCTCGCGGATTTTCAAATTTTCAAATTTTTTCGAAAATTTGCGGATCCTCGAGCAGACCGGATTTTGCGAAGTTCGGACTTCTCTACCTCACACTTGTCGATTTTGAATGCTTAACTTAGGCAATGAAACATTATTTCCATTTTATAAATACCTTTGACAGTTCCTGCAGCAATGTATTACTTTTTGCAGCCGATTATAAATGCGTTCATTTGCCAAAAATTATGGCGATAATGGCAGTGGAAATTAGCAAACCTTTATAAATATGCCCCTTAATCAGAAACTTTTGAAATGACAAAGCTGTTTCATTTTCTGATAAATATGAAGCAGGCAAGTTTATTTCTTTCACTGTTTTTTGGCTTAAATATAAGCTTAAATACTAGCTAATTTTATAGCATCCGTGGCTCCTTTTTAAATTTTGCTTCTGCCATCCCTACATACTTGTATCAAGTAGTTATTTCCACCAAGTTAATGTCTTCACTGTGTTTCCAACACCCAGAGAAGGGAAATTAGAATCTCTACTGTGTTCTAGAATTATGGAATTTGCAGCTGTTAGCAGAAATAATTGTAAGGGTCTTCATATGCGTAGTTACAGGGTTTTGTGTGCAACAGAATCAATGTGTTATCTTTCAGAAGCTTCATTCCTGTAACATGTTCGCATATTGAAATTATTCTACTCTAATATGCATGTAATTTACGATTTAACATGTATTTATGAGCGATTAACCCTCTATTATTCCTACATCTCTAGCACGTAAAGAATAATTTAGCCATTATGCAAATTGTACATAACATATTGTAGTATACAGTGTAACATACAGCTTTCTATAGAATATAGGGGTTATTCACTGAGAGTTTTTATATCTTTAAGAAAACCATATACGCCAATATCTTTGCAATTGATATTGAATGGGGTTTCAACAATACAACCAGGTCCCCAGCAATCTTTATATAAAAAAAAATGGTGAAAACAATCAAGTAGTATTCCAACACAATGGGAAATCCAATGCAATTTGGTTCGATTTGTTAAAAGCAGTGCTAAGTCAATGCTAATCTGTCACTATTTTACACACTTGAAGATTTTCACCAAATTAGAGAAGTTTATGGGTTGTATTATTCAACATAAGCTTTACAATAGTTGTTTTAAATTTTGTATAAATTGAAAACAGTAGTCTTAACTGAATATTATAATGCAGTCATGGTGCTATTTCTTTGGTTATACTGATTTTATTTTTATATCATTATTTATTTTAATTTAAAGCAAAAAAAGCAAAATCTCTAAGGTTCACTGCAAGATGAGAGTCATTTTTAGGGGATCCATCCAACAGGCCTAGTATACATAACACATTTCTACCCAGTATCCCCTCTGATGGATCAACTGATCATTATACCAATCAGTAGTCTGTCAGTCAGATATTAAAGTGGTTGCACCAATGTTTGTCCCAACCAATCATTTGGGCAATTTAAAAAATTGCTCCTGGTTTTCTTACATGCCTGAATGTTAAAATTAACATATCATCTTTCTATGGTTATCATTTTTTTCAACATTTGGTTTGTGGTCTGTGTGTTGGTGTGTAAGCCATTTTAGACTTTGAACTTTTTATATTATTTATGATAGTATCATGAATTCACACATTTTATGCTCATTACATTGATGATTGATTCCAAAAAATAAAGGATTGTTAGGTCTTTATTTCATTTATGTCTTGGCTCCTACTCTCTCAAATTATTTTCAAGGACCTCTCCTCCTCCTTCTCTTAGGGGCATATTTATAAAGCTTCGTTAAGTTTTCGCGGCCATTTTTAAGTACACATTACCCATCAGCCACTCTCAGTATGTGTGTCTGTTAATTAAGTAATCATTACCCATCAGCCATACCCATTGGACCAACCCACAGCACTTGTGGTTCATTATGACGTTGGGCATAAACTGATATATCAATACCGGGCATTTAGATATTTTTCTCAAGATATTTCTATAAATAGTAGGCAAACCTTGCAAATTCCAGATATACCAAACTTGTTAAACTTGTCTTTCCTTTTTTTTTCTACAAAACCCTGTGCACAGGGTGTGTAGAGATTTTTTTATATCCATTGTATCCACACATAGCCAAACACACATACACACACACATAATTCCCACTGTGCACCAACAGGCACACTTTTGCTAGTAATATATATATATATATATATATATATATATATATATATATATATATAGGGAAAGCTTTCAAATACAAAAACCTTGCAAGGTCGAGGTTTGTGCCCATTACCTGCCACATAATAAAAAAATTTGGGGAGTGGACATACCCTTTAATGTCCTTACTTACAACATACATTCTCACATTAAATACTATATGATAGAAAGTTTTTTTACAACATTAGCAAGCATCCATTTAGCATTTTAATAAAACACTAGTACAGTCTGCTTTGATTTGGAACAAACAATAGAGAAACACGCTAATGCTGGCCAAAATAGATTTAAGCATTTATTAGCTCCCAATTGTCGGTAATTTATGTTATTTTATGTGCCTAGCTGGAACAAATAAATATTTTTATTAAATGAAGAAGATGTATCTACAGCTTTTTGATCATGTTTGAGATGAGAGAGAAAGCCTTGATCATTGACTTTTAGAAGAATGCCTTCAGTAAATATGGCTTACATTCTCCTGTTAAATGTAAGATTTAGTTGATTGACTTAAGTTTCTTGTACTGGTTAACCTGATTTACATTCAATGTCAATAACCAATTAAATTGTCCAGTGTTTTCAAGGAGCAGTATATGAATGCTGGAGGCTTTAGAAGTAGATACATGGGTTTCTGTGAGATAGAGATGATGTGTCTGCACTGGACACAAAATCACTTATCATATGGGTAGGCTTAAAATTAAGTATTGTTACTGTAAAAAAATTCAAACTGCTGGTAATTTATTCTTGCTACGTTAAATATATTGTTTTACTAAAGGACAAATGTATTTGCAATTTAGCTGCAAATCTCAATATAATTTATGTAAATAAATTAGTGATGTGCATGCAAATGACTACATGGTGTATTTGTAGTTTGATGTTTGGATTCAGGTGTTACATTGAAAGCATCCATTATTCTTCTGGTGATTACATGGGGACAAACAGGTTAAAATTCTTGAATGTCATTACAGCAGTGCTATTAAATGCACATAATAGTATAATAATACATATAATAATTAAAAAACAATACAAAATAATAAACAATGTATAAATATAGTATACCTAACACTGTGTCAAACTTTTTAGGCAATATATTTAGGTGATTGCAAGACAAACAGTGTCATAAATAATACAGTGTCAGGTCAGCAATAAAAGTTCCATGATGGAACCTGGGGGAAGTTTATTTAGAGATCTGGATACATAAAATAAATGTGAATTTATTTTTGAATTCTTTTAATTGAATCTCTTCAAAATTCTACATTTTATGCATTTGATTGACCAAGAGCAAAAGTAATCCAACCTTGGTTAGTCGGTCAGAAAATTTCAGATAATTGTATAAGTATACAGTATATACTAGTAATAGCAATGAGTCCTGGTTTTCAAAAGAATGTGGTTTGAGGCAGAACAAGAGGTTCTGAAATTTCGTGGGTCGCGACCAACTTTTCTGCATTTCAACAGGCGGAACTTTGAATTTTTTACTTTTCAACACTAATTTTGACAGTGTTGAAAAGATGATAATTCTATGTTGAAAAGTTTAATTCCTTCCAAAATAAGTATCTGGCAGTTTTTTGGGAAATCTTGAATGATTTGTGTTTGATTGTATTAATAAGAACTGTAGTCACAGTATTCACAGTAATAAAGACTCACAATTGAAAATAATTGCAATTAGTAAGGAATCAAAAATCTATCCCTGTGTTCCATTTATTTTCAATCACTGGTCATTCATTTTATATCACATAATTGATTGAAATGTAAAACGATCAAACAATATCAATTAGAGATGTCCGAACTTCGAAAAATCCGGTCCGCGCGAGGATCCGCGGATTTTCGAAAAATCCGAAAATTCGAAAATCGCGAGCGGACCCGTTAAAACGATTAAAATGAAAGTTCGGCAAAATCCGCATTAAAAGTGTTCTAAATAGCCTTGGTAACGTACACTTAACCACCAGGGACCTGGGTAATGTCCTTAGAAGCACGTTAAAATGCCAACAATACCTAAAAAGTACAGTCCGCTAGCGTGACTTTAAAAAAAACGGTATTTTTCGAAAATACGAGGATTCCCGTAAAAAACTAAGATTTCCGTATAAAAAACGAGGCTTTCTGTAACTATGATAGCTGCCATTGGCTAATTTGGATCATGTGCTGCTCCGTCTTGCAAATTTACACGAATTACTCGTTTTTACGAGTATTCTCGTAATTACGAGAATACTCGTAGTTACGGGAATTCGTTATTACGTGAATCCTCGTAATTACGAGGATCTCGGGTTTTTCCATATCCGCAAGTATCGTAGACCCTCGTAATTACGGAGATACTCGTATTTTCGAAAATTTTCGTAAAAAAAAAAATCCGCAGTTCGGAAGTTCGGAAATCCGGAAAGTCGGAATAATCCGCCGTTCGCGGACGGAAGAAATCCGCGGTGGATCCGGGTTCGGGTCTGGAAACCGGCCATCTCTAATATCAATCCACGGATGGCTATCTTTGGAGACAATAATAATTATACCTTTTTTCTAGTAGCCTGAGTGCTCTAGGGGAAAAACAATTATGTGTGATTGCGTGTATTATTTTGTTACTGAGATCACATAGGGAGTGAGCTTCTTTCCCCCCCACCCCCCCACTTCTACAGTAAATCCTGTGAGTGCCCTTTTATTTAATCTGTATTGAATAATAATGTAAGTGTTGCTCTTAATTATCAAAGCACATTAAATATTGCCCAGTACTAGCAAGATGTTTTTATTATAATCATTTATTATGGAAAAACTTTATGATCAGTATTTTTTTTAAAAAATTCTTTGGTAATGGAAAGAAACCCCTTTTGCATAATATAACAACATATACAGTTGTTTATATCCTTTATTTGTAATTTGCGTTACAAGAAATGATATACTTGTCTAGTAATGTTGGGAAATAATAGTTTGGGGAAGGGCTTTGTATCTGAGGTCTGAGAACATACAATTTATTTAATCTACATAACTCAGATCCGTAATAAAAATTTGTTTTATAAACAGATCTAAAACTCAGAAATGACAGCACAATAACATTAGGCTTCAAAATAAAAGGAATTATATACTATGATAAATGTTACTGTCAAAAATGCACATTGAATGTTTTATTAGTAATTATTGGAAGCATTTATAAAATATATTAGGCAAAAATGACATCAGTGATGCAGATGTTGCAAACATTCAATGCAACTAATTATAATTACTGACAAAATATACAAAATGAAGCACAAGCAACCATGAAAACTTCTTGATTGCATACTACAAATATCATCAAATGATTATCTGCTGCTGGCTTAATCATAGATTCTCCAAGGCTATTGGCCAATCAGATTAATACATTACAGATCCTTGTTACATTTTTCTTTCTACTGTTCCAGTCTCTGCTTTCATTACAGATTTCTTTATTACTGTTATTATTTATTATATTCTCAATTATTCGGTGACATTTACTATTGCTAACCTCATCATGAAAGTTTAATTCATGGTATTATTTGTACCAGTAACTCGCACATTATTTCCACAAAGGCATATGCATCTAACATGTGGTTATGACTCCTATATACACATTTTATAAGGTGCATGAAATAACACTGTGTATCGCAAAAACTCAATAAAGTCTAGTGACATTTGGATCCTTCATGTGCAGCTGTGCAAAAAAGAAACCTATATTGTGGATGATTATCATACGTGTAAAGGTTTCTATTTAAAGGGCATGTCCACCCCTTTTTTGAAGTTTTTATATTTATAGTTATTGGTCCCCCAGCCCCAACCGCAAAATAGAATTTTTAGAAAGTGCCCCGATAGTTACTTACCTCCGACCTTCCCTCTATCCTTCGCCGCACAGTCCCAGCCCTCTGCTTGCACGGAAATGCAAGCAGGGGGCGGGACTGGTGTCTGCCGCTGCTCAGAACACCGGAGGAAAGAGGGAAGGTAAGTAACTATCAGAGGACTTTCTAACAATTTTTTATGGTGGTTGGGGCGGGGACCAATAACTATAATATCACCAATGGGTTTTGTGCTAGGGGGAGGGAGAAGAAAACGGGAGATGAGGGAGGGGGGGAGGACTCTCTGAGCATGCCTCAGACCTTGTCGAGGTTGAGGCTGAGACAGGCGCAGGGTGAGTCACACAGAACTTCACTACGCTTTCCTGGACTTTGGAGGGGCATAGCATGGCAACCACAAGGAGTGGGATGTAAGGTAAGGATTTTTGTACACTACAGAGTGGGGCCAGTATGGGGTTAAATTTCAGTTTTGGGGGTGAACATGCCTTTTAAATTATACACACTCTGGGGCCCATTATTAAGTTACATTTTTACTCGTAAAATAATGTAGCAAAACCTTAGCACAATTGCAATATACCACAATATTTTCAAACGGAGCTGTATTTAAAAGCAAAGTGTTGGTTTATGCAGAGGGGCCAACTGCCCCAGCCTGGGGGCCAAACTAGCAACACCCTAGGCACTTACCAGTAGTTGTGACTTTAGTCAACACCAAGACCCTTACTAACACCCAGACTCCACCCCAGCATGCTCGGTACCCACCTTGCCAACTTGTTGATCATGCAATCACAATACTTAACAAAGGGCCAAATGTGGCCTGCAGAACATTGGTTTCATTATAGCATGGCTTTAAACAACACACAAGTCCATGTCTATAAGTTATTTTAGAATGTAAGATATCTGTATTCGGTATTTACCAATATATACTTTTAGATATATCTCTCTATTTTGCCTCTGCATCATGGATGCCCAACCCACAGGCCACATGATGCTTTTCAGGAAAAATTGCATTCAGTGGGACCCATAAGTGGGCAAGGTTATGGTGGACATGGGTGGACCAGGGTTTAGGGCAGAGCTTAGCAAATAGCCTGATGAGTGTTTGGGGTGCTGTTTCTGCTGCCCTAAGTCTGGGAAGTTTGGACGCCCTGCTGTTTATGCTTTACTTAAGTTTTTGTAGACTAAACTGTCCACCGACTATGCTGTTAGACAAAAGATTTCTATAAATTATCAAGGTTTAATGTAACATAACCAGATGATCTATAATACTGCACATAAGTTACAGTATATACCTAAAAACAGTGCTTAGCTATGTCATCTGTATCATTGGTGCAGTATGTAACCAGTGTCACTAAAATCTGTGTGTATTATAGACTATAGTACTCCCCCTGCTTAAAAGATAGGATATATCTTGTATATTAAACATCTCAGAGTTCCTTACAGTTTAATATGGTCTTAGTCTTTAAAAATATTTTATTAACTTTTTTTAAGTGGGTGCATTAGTATATTAGTTATATTCAGTATTTTTGAGCAAAATATCTATATTTTTACATTGAATAAAACTGTAGATACTTTGCTCAAAAACACACTCGAGACACTCAGAGAGTTGCACTCTAGATTACTGTATCTCCATTCTGGAAATTCAGTACCAGCTTATTGCTTGGGGTAAATCTCAAAGGGGATTTAACCCCTAGTGATTAGCTGGCATTGAATAATCATGCAGGAACATACACAAATCCAGTATAAAATAGCTTGCAGTGGCTGTACAGTGCAGTGTGTGGAGGAGGGCCTAAAGGTAAGCTGCTCTCATTGGCGAGAGTGTCTTAAACGATAAATGCATTGCCTCAATGCATTTTTTAAAAAAACTGCTTTTAAAAAGAGTAAAGGTATGCAGCCCTCCCTATAATTTTTTTTAAGGCTGGGTACACATGGAGGGACTTTTTGTCCCGGCCGAGCGCCGTCCCTCATCGACTGCGGCAAAATCAGCCGCAGCCGAATTTGCGATCGATCGTGCGGTCCCTGCAACAATTTGCAGTCGATGGAGGGACTGCGCTCGGCCGGGACAAAAAGTCCCTCCATGTGTACCCAGCCTTAGGCTACATTCATAGTAGCCATAGCTTTAACACTGGGGATCAGTCACAATCCTTTCTCAAGGCTTGAGAAAGGATTGTGACTGATCCGAAACATGTCGCAATAAATTATGCCTTAGCAGTACCTTTTCTGCATGTATGCCTCCTCATTTCTTTGAAATATTTGGCAAATTACCTGCATGTGGGAACAGGAGAGTGAGGTGCAACAGATGCGATCGGACGTGTCATTTTGTATATATGCATTTATATATGGATGTCTGTATGGGGGCTCTGTATTGGTTTATAATAAACTGGATTTTTTAATATGTTATCATGACAGCATACTCAGCAGCAGTAAATGTGATGGTTTATTCCTAGTGATACTGTCTGAGTAACAGCCTTTCACACTTCTTTCTGCCCCTACCCCCGAAAAAGATTTCACAGTAATTATCATCTCAACAGGTCTCTTGTTCCCCCCCATCATTTTAGCTGTGCGTAAGCGTATGTTTACTTCTGTTGCCTAGCATTTTGTGCAATTTCCCTGCATGAAACACACCAAAACAGTGTGAGAGAAGCTTTAGGTTGGGTACATACAAGGACATTTTTTTATGTAAACTGACCAATATTCGTTTATATGGTTGATTGGCCTGAATAACCACCAGCATTTGTGCAGTCGGCGGCGGCCGATGTCTATAACCTATTTGATCAGACGTGTCCGTAAATTGGCGATTCTTCCCAGCCAACAGCTCCCTTCTGCAAACAGTCGGTTGGGACGAAAAATTCGCCAGTGTGTACCCAGCCTTAAAGGGCATCTATAGTGGGAAAATGAACTTTTTTTTCTTTCTTTCCATGTGTTTCTATAATTTCCCACAACCCCCAGAGTGTCTTCACTTTTTTCAGATTCATTCTCTGTCCAGAGATACACCAGTTAGAAGAATACGTGATTGCATTCCTCTACTCTACTTGGACTGTCAATCAGATCCCTGTGACTGATCCCCCTCCTGCTCTGTAATAAACATAGAGATAACAGCATAGCAGGGGGAGAGAGAAGCATTGACGGCAGATATAAGGCTGCACTTGACCCCCCTTCTTAATAGCTTTCACTGATTGATGAGGGTCACAAAGTGAGAGATTGTAAACTGTACTGTTCTCTTCTTCTTCCGTGTCTCCAGGACAGCTTGCTTTCTATTGGCCACTGTGCGTGGGTGTGTGTTTTTCAGGATGTTGAACTTTTAATCCTACTGCACTTGTCGGTTAGCCGGAGTTGAGACATGGAGGAGGTAACAGAGGGGGAGGAGAAAGGGGGGAGGGCGGCACACAGATCTGACACCATGGTTAAACAGAGTCACTGACAAGAGATAGGATTAAGGCAGCACGAGATACATGAATTTAACTTTGCAAAGGGGCAATGTTTTTTTTTTCACTATAGATGCCCTTTAATGTTAAGATTAATTTAGTTTCCTTGGGCTGGGTACACATGAAGGGACTATATGTCCCGACTGAGGTGTCCCTACTAGCGAGTGCTTGGCCGGGACAAATGACTGTCGGTCATTTTTGGTCGATTGATCGTGCGGTTCCCTATTGGTTGTGATTAATCAACAGGCCCAATTGCCTGTTCATCGGTTGCAAGCGCTTTAAAAACCACGCAGATTTTTAAGCCAAACCTACCGATACAAGTAATTATCTATTGGGCCATAAAATTGTCCTGTGTACCCAGCCTAAAGATTTGTATACACGTACGTTTGCGGGTCCCCCACGATGTGTATGACCGTCGTTGGGGATCGTTGCCTGAATGACCGGGCGGATCTCCGAACGACCGGCCGTTTCAGTCGATAAAAGGCTCATACATGGATCAATAATCGGCCGAAACGAACGGTCGTACACATCTGTGTGTCACGGGTCGGGACCACGGTCGCACGTATGTACAAACCTTTAGACTGATAGTGCCGCGTATCGGTCGGCCGAAAATATCTTGTGGGTGGGGCGGCCGCGATCTAGCTGTTGGTAAATCCCTGCGGTTCCCTATTGGACCACCTGATCAGTCACATGAACTGTCGTCTGCAGCCACTATTGCCGCGACTGACAATCATTTGTCCCGGATGAGTGCCAGACTTTATGTCTGCAAATAATATAATAAAAGATGTCTTGGAATGTGAGATAGAGTCAGGTTGACATGAAATGGGGGAGGCAGAAGAACTTGAGATAAAATATTATCCAAGGCCATGAGAACAGCTTGGTACATTTCAAGAAAAACAGACTAAGTAAAATGGACACAAAAATGGCGTCAAAAAACAAATGGCTGCTATTAGGCTAAGTGATTATAGAGAATATATAAAAACCTAACACCCATCAGCTACTCTCAGTATGTGTGTTGGTAAGTACACATTAACCATCAGCCACTCTCAGTATGTGTGTCTCTTAATTAAGTACACATTACCCATCAGCCACTCTCAGTATGTGTCAGTTAAGTACACATTACCCATCAGCCACTCAGTATGTGTGTCTGTTAATTAAGTACACATTACCCATCAGCCACTCTCAGTATGTGTGTTTGTTAAGTACACATTACCATCAGCCACTCAGTATGTGTCTCTTAATTAAGTACACATTACCCATCAGCCACTCTCAGTATGGGCTCTTAATTAAGTACACATTACCCAAAAGCCACTTCAGTATGTGTGTTCTGTTAAGTACACTACCAGTCAGCCACTCTCAGTATGTGAGTCTCTTAATTAAGTACACATACCCATCAGCCACTCTCAGTATGTGTGTCTGTTAATTAGGTAATCATTACCATCAGCCACTCTCAGTATGTGTGTCTGTTAAGTACACATTACCCATCAGCCACTCTCTAGTATAAGTGTCTGTTAAGTACACATTACCAGTCAGCCACTCTCAGTATGTGTCAGTTAAGTACACATACCCATCAGCCACTCAGTATGTGTGTCTGTTAATTAAGTACACATTACCCATCAGCCACTCTCAGTATGTGTCTCTTAATTAAGTACACATTACCCATCAGCCACTCTCAGTATTTGTCTCTAATTAAGTACACATTACCCATCAGTCACTTCAGTATGTGTCTCTTAATAAGTACATTACCATCATCCACTCTCAGTATGTGTCAGTTAAGTACACATTACCCATCAGCCACTCAGTATGTGTGTCTGTTAATTAAGTACACATTACCATCAGCACTCTCAGTATGTGTCTCTTAATTAAGTACACATTACCATCAGCCACTCTCAGTATGTGTCAGTTAAGTACACATTACCCATCAGCCACTCTCAGTATGTGTCTCTTAATTAAGTACACATTACCCATCAGCCACTCTCAGTATGTGTGTCTGTTAAGTACACATTACCAGTCAGCCACTCTCAGTATGTGTGTCTCTTAATTAAGTACACATTACCCATCAGCCACTCTCAGTATGTGTTTCTGTTAATTAAGTAATCATTACCCATCAGCCACTCTCAGTATGTGTGTCTGTTAAGTACACATTACCCATCAGCCACTCTCAGTATAAGTGTCTGTTAAGTACACATTACCAGTCAGCCACCTCAGTATGTGTCAGTTAAGTACACATTACCCATCAGCCACTCAGTAGTGTGTCTGTTAATTAAGTACACATTATCCATCAGCCACTCTCAGTATGTGTCTTAAATAAGTACACATTACCCATCAGCCACTCTCAGTATTTGTCTCTTAATTAAGTACACATTACCCATCAGTCACTCTCAGTATGTGTCTCTTAATTAAGTACACATTACCCATCAGCCACTCTCAGTATGTGTGTCTGTTAATTAAGTAATCATTACCCATCAGCCATACCCATTGGACCAACCCACAGCACTTGTGGTTCATTATGACGTTGGGCATAAACTGATATATCAATACCGGGCATTTAGATATTTTTCTCAAGATATTTCTATAAATAGTAGGCAAACCTTGCAAATTCCAGATATACCAAACTTGTTAAACTTGTCTTTCCTTTTTTTTTCTACAAAACCCTGTGCACGGGTGTGTAGAGATTTTTTATATCCATTGTATCCACACATAGCCAAACACACATACACACAAACTATTCCCACTGTGCACCAACAGGCACACTTTTGCTAGTAATATATCTTCTCAGGGCCCCGCTGGAGGGAGCCTCCACCCCTCCCAGCGGCTCACTCCCTTCCCCTCCCCGGGAGCGGCCGGGGCGGGGGGCTTGGAGGGGTTGCCGGGGAGGGGGTGCGCGGCGGGTGGTCGCGACCACCTGCTGCGGCCCCTTCCCGGCAGCCCCTCCTAGGCGGGTGGACGGCGGGTGGTCGCCGCCGCGGGAGGCCTGCCGCGGGTTGCCTGCCCATCCCCGCCGCGGGAGGTTAGTATCGGCTGACTTCGCCACCTTCAAGGTGGCGAAGTAAAACAGCCGATACTAGCCGAGCGAAACCAGTACCGCCGCTTTATAAATAGAAGCGGCGGTAACAGGTAAGTATCGCCGCGAAGGGATAACACTTCGTTA